>JAHZND010005077.1:0-18779 GCA_027744115.1 Acrocyrtus sp. NNG-2020 | reverse complement strand
ATTCGATTAGGTATGGTGCTCACCCTGTCTTTCCCGATGAGGAGTGAAGCTTGTCATCATGATTTCATTATTTCATGGCTCAAGTAGATTATAACGATGAGATTGGCGTTTTTGCACATGAGAAAAATGCGACTAGCGACTGCTTTTCAAAAAGCCTTTTTCATGAAAAATTGTGCTCATGTTTAAAGTGCCTTTAATAGCAGCGCCAGCAGGAGTCATTTTGGAAATTGGAAAATGTTCTCTCTTTTTCAATGAATGTCCAATTTCCTCCGTAACTCTTTTAAAGAATTCGGCATAAAATGAGTTATTTCCAGTCTGCATAATCTAGTGATTACGCTGCCGACTTTTCTTGACCTAAATTTTTTTACCAAACACGTCCATAATTTAAAACAAGTACAGTAACTAACTCACTTTTTGGCTTCAGCTCATTTTTAGTGATAACACACAAGTGAAAAATAAAGTTACAGAAATATGCTTATCCCTTTAAACGTTATTTTTACTGTAAAATGTTGCACTGTGTCATGGCCAGATATTCTGTTTTCTTTTTTTATCCACAGGTCCGCTGGTCCACAGTCCACACACAAAAAAAAGTTTTTTTTTGGACGACTCGCACTACTGTTCAGACGCACCAGTATTTTTATACCAGACCCAGACCGTGCCATTATGACATGACCAGTTGCCTTTTTTCCTTGGTTTGAGAAGAAAAAACCAATTAACAACCTTCCATAAAAAGTAATGACTGGGCTAGTAGTTCGTTAGCGTAACTGCACACCTTGTATCATTCAAGATGGCGGTGCGCCCAAGCACTCTGTTTCTGTTTTGGCGAGGGAAGAGGGAGAACTCACTTCTTGGCAGTACAGTTATACTCCCTTCTCGTGAGGGAAGACAAAATATCATCATTATTTAATATTTACAACTACTGGCCATACCATTAAAAAATGGAATGTGAATTTGAAATGACTGATTTGAAAATTTTACAAGCTGTAGCATTTCGTAGCAGCAGGCAGTATAGGAGCCTTTTCCTTCTAAAAAGGTACAGGAGAAAATTAGATTTTTTTTCAGCTAGTTAAAGCTCGCCATTAGCGAGAAAAGAGGGTTAGTCATGTGAAGTCTTAAGTTAATATTAAGACGTGCCTACTCGAAATGAGCTATGGCTGGCGCACTAAAAAGAATTTCTGGCGTTTTTGGAGTAAGTCAGTGAGGCAAGTGGAAAAAATGGTAAATGTGTGCAGTTCAGTAGCAGAGAAGAGACCTTATAAAAATGTAGCTCTTTTTTGTTGCATGCAAATCTAGGAGGGAGCCAGAATAACTAGCGCCAGCAACTGGCAACTGGCTGGGATATTTGCCATATTAAATTACAAGCGCTAGAGCTAAGGCCTTTTGTGTAAACACCTCATATATCAATCTTGTCCTCGCCATCTGCATAAAATATTCTTGGAGGGTATGAAAAATGAAACATGTAGAGAAAAAAAACAGCACGCAGGACGCTATTTTTCTGTAAATGGGAGCTTATTCCGAACGAGAAGGGGAAAGAGTAAACTGTGCACTTTTTTTTATGAGACGACACGCCCACCACTACGCACGTCGTGACATGGGAGAAGGAGTCGAGAAAGGTATAAAGCAATATCGTCCGCGCTCCGTTGATTGATTACTCTCCAAAGGAGACATAAAATATGTTGGGGTTGCTGAAACAAAAACAAATCAAACTGTCACTAGCCACTTGTTTTATAGGAGGGAAAGGTGCGGGTGCATACGAAAGTATAAATGAGAAGAATTTTAAACAAAAAGTTGCTCTAGGAGGAAAACGTAGCGATTGTTGGTGGGAGTAATTTTTTTTAAAAAAAATTTGCTTGGACATACGCTCAAGTGATTGAATGGCTTCATTTTTTTGCAGTAATGTGTGGCAAGGTGGCTCTCTTTGTCGTGATTGCTCTCATATTACGTGAAAGTGTAACCTTACAAATCACGCTTCCTTTTTTACCAAATGACCACCTAATGTAATATAATACCTGACGTTTAGAGCAAATAGTAGATGATCCATGACAAGAATATTTTAAGGGAGGAAACATTTTGTGAAAGGAAAATCTGTGCTTGATGTATGGCATAATTAAAAGGAAATTTTCAGCTTTGTCCACGTTCCATAATGACGGAGGAAATTTTATGATAAAAAATATGACATAAAACGGAACTTTTGTACTTGCCGCGGCATGCTAACATTAGCGTAAATTAGAGTAGCAACTACTGACAGGTTTTTCTGTTTACTTTTAAGTGGGAAGGAATGGAAATGGATTATTTTTTTCTTCACAGAAAATTCCTGTTCTGTCTTTTATAGTGCGTTTATAAAGGAATTGTAATTGTAAGAAGCTTGGGGAAAAGCAGTTAGGAGGAATTGAAATGTTGAGGAGAACAACTTTTGAAAAAAATTAAAATAATGACAGGAATAATGATAGTGATAACGAACCACACAACCACATAGATGGAACGTGACAATTAGCAATTACGATTAAATAACAGGGGCACATAAAACGCATAATTGATGCGGTGAGAACAGCGCGTAAAAGTACATTTTTTAGTTTTATTAATAAAAAGGGAAAAATTCAATTACATAATGAGCTACCAACTTCAATAAAGTTTCCTTTTCGTTATAACTTTTATATTAGCTATTTCTCTAGCAGGCCTGCAGTGAAGTGCGCCGGCTCGTTCTAAAAAGGCAGACAGCATTTTGAGAGTAATCTCTTGTAGAAAAGTTTACTTCAAAGCAGTCCCTGAAGGAATACTACCCACCGCCAACACCGTAAATGACAACACATCATGTACATTTCTGTAATTGTAACATTTCTATCCCTCTCCCTTCCTAGTTATGTGCTCATCATTGTTTCCATCATCAAACCAGGCAGGTCATATTATCCCGTGGACGTGAGGGGAATAGATATCAGACTGAAGAAAAATTGTAAGTGCATTTTGTGACTTCCCTCACCATACAATCTCTACTTTTCCCTGTTTACCAAACAGCAAGCAAAAGTTACGGAATCTAGAAATGCTCCGTAATAGTGAAATGGTGTAGAGGAAGGAGCCGAAAAAATGAGAAGGCAAGTGGTTCACTATACTTTCAATTTTTTTTTCTAGTGAGCTGTGTAACAGTAAGTCAAGTGTACATTCGAGAGCTATTTTTTTCAAGGTCTCATTTAAAAAAATGAAAACTACACGAAAGTACCAGTTGAGCCGTCTAATATATAATTTTCCCTGTTTTGCATGCTCATTTTCCAAAAAGAAAATTAACACTGGCGATTTTCATACGTCTACAGTTATTTACGCACTGGCACTGGCTGCGTGTGAGCTCCGGAATGAATACGAATCGAGCTGGGTATAAACAAAATGCGGGCTACTTATTTGGTAGGAAAATATTATGGAGAATGTACGGATATTGTGTAATAACAGTCTCCCTCCTAAAGAGTGGAAATGATGAGAAATTTCATGATATGATGACAGAGAACAATCATAGCAATTTCGCAGTCTTTAATAGAGTTGGTTGCATGAGTAGTTATTATTACAATGAAACTACTTTTTTGCCCTACGCACTCTAATGAATCTAATTTATTCTGAAATTGCGTGGCATCTAAGAATTTATGCGTTTTACAAAACGAGCAGGAGTGCAGAATGGAAATGTGGGTAGATGCCATTTATTTATTATGGAGTTTTATTAGCTAATTTGTAGTAGTCGGTAGTATACATTTAATTAAAATATATTTTTGTAATTATTCAAGTGGTTATTTTGCTGGATGGAGTAAGACCGGAAATTTCTTTTGGACGCAGAAAAGCCGGATGGAAAATTTTCATATAAAGAAAGAGGCAAAGAGCAGATATTATATTGATTGGTGAAGGGGGACGAGGGTCTTGTGTTAGCTCAGGAAGTGGAAGTTTTACCCTTTCACATTTGAGATAATTACAAGGAGAGCCGAGATTAGGTAGGAGCTTGGAGAATATCTCACGGAAAAACTGTCAAGAATCATCTCGTCATCAGATAGAGAGATGTGAAGTTGCTCTTGCTCTTATCTGGAAAGCAATAATGATAAAAGCCCCTCTGCATTCTTGCAGATTTCGATATGAAAAGTAAGCTGAGATCTCATAAGACAAACTCTCGTAAGATGATATTAATACGATTGAGTAGGCCCTTTATGAGTTTCTCCATCCAGCCAAGAGCAACTTCCGTCTTTGGCGTATTATTAATTTGATTCGGTGGATGAGGAGATGAGCTGAGCTGAAATAGGACACTCCACAGAAGCGTAATAGGACATTGGCATATTATATGAATTCACGAAAAGTGCTCGCTTAAACCATATTACTTTACCTATACGAATACGGTATTAGTTTTGGTTGCCGATGCGAATGCAAAGCATGCCATGTAATCCTAGTATAGCACAGTCGGCTAGAGAGACCAAACCCGGGTAGACAATTAAAGTGTCAAGATCAATTTCCGGAAGGAAACCATGGAGCAGAGACCAAAAGTGCTTCTTATCTCACTCCGCGCTATTCATGTGCTTTGGGCGATGTGGTTTTATCGCAGTATCGGTGCAGAATTATTTCTTTTAGCGTTTTTCGTACTTCTCTTTTTTGATACTCAAAACTCTTACTCAAAATTTCGATAATTTTCTTTAATTTAGAAAAAGCTCGTTCTAATTTTAAAATGAAAAAGACAGAACATGACTGCAACTTTTAATCTTATTAAGCTATGAGTACATACACGTCTACACGCACAAAAACATACGAGTATTATCGTAAATATCTTATGGATATTTTAGACGCCGTTAGGGATTTAATTTTGTTATAAGTTGTGGACTTTAATTTAGATGAGAATCCGTCCAAGTGACTCTTGGCTCTAGAGTAAAAATTACTAACCATGTTAGCTCTCGAGCTACGTGAAATGTTTGTATGTAGCATATATGCAAAAATTATTTATTGTAACCTATTTGAAGGTTTTAGTTTGTTTTTTTAGTACAACACATAATAAATGCTTTCAAGATCTTTTTGCAGGTTAATTTTTAAGTAATTAACAAATGCTAAGCCCAGATGCCCACAAGTGACTGATTTGTACACTATTATGAACTGAATCATTAATAATCAGAATATCCCTCGGACAGCAAAAACATCATGAGCACCACCCTTCTAAAAACTCTTCTCATGACAGTGCAGATATAGCATATTTGTCAGCTAATTAAGCACAATAATTAATTATCCCATGCAAGTCCATATGGTGTCAAGTGCGTTGGATTCGTTTTTAAAGCCCAGCACAAATACTAAAACTCTCCTCCCCGGCAATTCAGTTTTTATCAAGCAGTTGCAAATAAGTTTATTGTATTTGCACCTTATGCCATGATTATTACATTTTGTCACGAATAGTAAAGCCAGTTTTACTCAAAAGAATTTAATGAAGGAATTCAATACAATCCTTAATGCACCGTATTTGAGCATGCATGCCAAAGTGCCCAGAATAAATACAGCAATGCAGGTATTTACAGCTTCATACAAAACTTCTTTTTTCTCGCTTTCCTTCACTCTTTTTTTTATTATAAAGAGAGGCTTAAACTCTGCCTATTTACCTCTTACTTTTTAAACATGAAATACCCTGTGACCGGTTTCCTCACTTTTTTATTGCACAAAAATATCACAAAGCTTTTTTCCCTCGTTCTCCACTTTCTGCATTTTCATCTCTTTCAAGTCCACAACGCTCACACTCAAAGAGACAAAGGATGGAGGAGTAGAAATAAAAACATAAAAATGATCGCATCACAATAAACGCTAAATGCCAGTCCACAAAGGTGGAAAAAAACTATTTTTTTTATTATTGAAAGTAAAAATCCTTCTTACCTTGTCTCACTTTTTTTAGCAGTATTAAATCGCTCGCAATCACCGCATATTATTATTGTGTTATCCCACCGCAGTGTTTTTTTTGGCTCGGTATGTACACAATTCACTAACTAAAAAAGGAGCAATCTAAGCAGTAGAACAGTACCAGCGGCACCACAACTTCATCATGATGACGATGTAGGAAAGAAAAAAATAAAAATGTCAAACATCTGCTGTCTTTCTATTTCAGCTATTTATTTCTGCTAACGAGGGACACGTATTGAACGCTAATCCATGTTTGTATTTATACAGATAGATGTGCTTCTTCTCTCTGTTTACTTTATTTATTTGCACGCCTTCACGTATTTGAAGTTATAAAGGACGGTGAATGGTGATGACGGTGGGGAGAGGATTTTCTCTTTCGTTGCACTCTCTTCCCCGCTTCCTTTTTTCTCTTGATGTGGGATGATGATGATGATAACAGCGATGATGATGACAATCCTTTTTTTGCTTTAATTACTCGCTTTACTTCACTTATTTTGTATTTAGATGATGAGGATGTCCACTATACTAAGGATAGTACCTCCGCCCACTATAACGATTTTTTTAGGATATTGCACACATTTACAAAAAAAACTAAACCAGACTGACAGAGCGGAGCTGCATTAAAAGCAGATTATCTTCACTGAACTAGAACTTTTAGTCATGCCATCAGCATTAGTGCGAACATCATTATTAGGTCCCTCGTTAAAAAAATCTTTTTCGTATTAGAAAAAGGCGAAAAAACGAGGGTAAAAGTGTATCCAGTGTTTTGCTGTGTGTAGGGGAGGATTTCTATTGAGAAATGATCACTAACACAGTGAACTTACGTGAGTTGCGTGGAGAAAGGATACGCCACTACGAGAAGAAATGTCGGTAGACGAGAACAAGGTGGTATCTTGTAGCTGAACTTATAAAGAGCTTAATTAGCATTTGCTAATGTATGTGCAAGGTAATGTATTTTTAGGCGTGGAGAGAAAAAATCCACTCACTTTCTACTTTATATATTTTTTTTCTAAAGGAACAAATTACGGTTTGCATGCCGTCACAGGAGAGTGCTCGTAAAAAATGGTAGGAATAAATATATATTGTCCGTATCCACCCACGTCACTTGAAAAATCCTTTCGCGAAAATATTTTTTTTCTGAGTGGAGAAGAAGGATTGAGTAGAATTTGAAGCCGATTTATTTCTCGTCCTAAGTTGCTCCACCCTCAACCAGTTACGTATGTACCGTAGTAGAATTTTTTTAGAAAAAATTGAGCAAATGATTTTTTTCCTAATGTCGAATTTTAAAATAGTGCTGGTGCAAAAGTTACACGCTTTATTGATTCCCTTTTGAACTTGTGCAGGAGAAACCAGTTCGCACTTTTATTTTCAGTCGAGGTGTGTGTGAATTGAATGGGAGAAAACGGTAAAAATACTTTTTTTTTCTTTACAAAAACGCGACAACTTTCAACTCTGGCTAAGAATGAATGACTGAAAGTAGAGTGGAGAGGAAGGATGGGATTTTCACACTCCCAAAATATTTTCGTGCATGTGCACAAAAAATATACTCTTCTGCCGCTGCTTTCCACAAAAACGCTCACACACCGAGAAAAAACTTAATTCCTGCGCTTTTTCTCGAGTTCACTCAGACAGACTCTCTGTTTTCGTTGTTGTTGTCACTTTCTGTCACCTGTCTTCTGTCGAACGATTACTTACATTTGGGATGACACAAAAAAACGGGTAAGACATTAGACTAAAGTTGATGATTAATGTTGTCTCAACTTTTAGTCATACTTAATGTTTCCCATTGATTTCTGCAAACTTTTTTTTCCCTAAATAAAATTTGTATTTCACCGCCCGTATCGATTTCCGCTTTCTCCTTGCCTTTTTCGTATCAACGACCTAATTACAATTTTAACGTGCTGTTCCTCCAGGTGTCCCGAATTATGCATGGAGAGTTATTAAAAAGTAGGATTAAAAAATATATTTTTCACACAGTCCTTTTTATACTTTTTCACTGGAAATGAAAGCGCCGCTAAAGCAGTCTTCATTTCCTATTCACGCGAAAGCAAATGTTTTTCTCCCTTCTTTTTTCCTCTTCTCTTCTTTTTTTTATAGATGGTTGAATTTCGGGAAGCCTCCCCAGAATATAAAAAGTGATTACTCGAGCAAAGAGCAATACACCCAGAAAAGAAAAAAACTTTCTGCTTTTTCTTCTCCTTTCTTTAGCAATGCCACTGCTTATTTTTCATGCAACCTTCTTTTTTCTCCACCAACCAGCGAGACACGCACACACACTCACCGTATGTATGTATGACGGGTGGCTGACACGGAACAACTGAGCACTTGCTTCCCTCACTATTCGGATTTTACTATAATGCCACTGCCACATCCACCACCACCTTCGGTATCATCGTCACTCTACAAGATCATGCACAAAGACGGGTACGAGCATGAAGCCTTGTAATACTCGACGAATGTATAATGTGAATTTGGTTCGGAGCGTATTAAAAAAAATACTATGCTGTATAACTTTTCTACTACTACACACACAGCCACAGCTTCATCGCTAGAGGAAGCTTTTTGCTCCTTTCAACTTTTTTCCTATGTATCGCTATCGTGTATTTCCTCCTTCTTCGTTCATGCGAGGGAGCGTTGTAGACTCTCGCAGGGAATACATTTTTTTATTTCGCTAAAAAGGAGCACTACCTCCAAAAAGCATGAATATAAGTTGGGCAAAGCCTTATTCTGTGTGCTCTGCTCTTGCAGCAACCATTCGATTCCTCCCAGAGAAAATAAAGGAAGGAGCGTTTTTTACTCTAGAAACTGTACACGAGAGAAGGCAGGCACACAGGGAGCTTTCTTCTTACAAAGCTTCTTTATCACACCGCTACCATACATACCATCCACCACCGTTAGCCACCGCAAGTGACTTGGATTGTATCCGTATGCAATGTTATGCAAGTCGCTCCTTCCCTGCCGCTGCTGCTCACTTTATTTTTCCCTTTTCCACAATCTTCACTTTCCAGTGTTTCCAGCATGCAACGTTGGAACCAGCATTGGAATTTTCGACTTCGCCATCGGAATTACACGGTGCATAAGGGGAAAGCCTAGCCGGTCAATGAAAAAAGGAAGGACTCGTTTTATATAGCCGAGACCAAGAAAAAAATATATGTAACCCGGGTAGGGCTAGTGCCTTTTTTTAGTGCATATATAACTGCTCTGCTGTTATAGTTCTCTATTTTTCTTCAGGCAGTGGCAGTGCAATTCATTTTTTTTCTTATTTTGGTGAATATGAGAACGGGCCAGTAGTAGAAAAATAGGGAAACGCACAAAAAAAAACTATTACTGGGAGATGACTACTCCAAACTGCTCAGTCTTTTTTGGAAGAGGGAGAGAAAAAGGAAGTACGGAAAGAAAATATTATTCGGTTTGCCCTCTCTCTCTCTCTTTCTCTACAGTTATTTCTTTTTTTTTGGCGGAACTCATTCACTCGGAGAAAAAAAAATACTCTCCCTTTCACTCTTTCCACCAAATTTTTACTCTATATTTCTTCCCCTTCTCGGGTTTCCTTTTGCTCAATATTATATACTGTTTTTTTTCTTCGCAAGCACTGAATGTGACTGAACGTTCAGTGACTCCTTTTAGGAGAGAAAAAATGTGATCATCGTTATTGTTGTAGTAATCATGCTCATCTCGTCGGCAATTTTCTTGCGGTGGGAGAAGTAAAAGGGAGCACACAATCACATTTCTCAGCCCCTTTTTCCATTTCTTGCTTGCACTCTGTACCGAGAACTGCACTGGAGTAAAATTCGGAATAAAGAGTGAAATGAATATTGGTGTGGGGAGAAGGGAAAAAGAGAGTTCAAGATCGGTTCATATGTAAAGCACAGGACATGATGATAATGACATGAAATATGTAGTCTATCTGTAACTTTATAGTTTACTCTGGCTCTCACTTGACACTCTCCCCATTGTAGTGTGTTTGGAGAAGGACACAAGGCCATTTATTTAGGGATGACGAGGAATGAAGAGCGGGTGCGGCTTATCAAACATAAATTACTTTGCTTCCAGATATAATAATGACTTTTAAAGCTGGATAATCTCCCAAAAAAGGTTTCAAAGAGAGAGTCAGTTCTGGTCCTCTTAAGTCGGCTGATTACTCCAAAAAAAAAAGAATCTGGACAGTTTAATGAGCAGCCCTACTCAAGCTGAGTATAAATAGGCATGTGTGTTTTCCGCTTTTCGAGAAATGAGAAGAATGTCCTTAATATTGCGGTAAACAAAAAAGGAACAAAAACCGTTGTTGCTGTTTGCTGAGCTGCCAAAAAGGAGGAAATTTCACGTTACACTTTCATACGAAGCTGCAATTCTGTCGGGATTTGAACATCTAAAAAACCTGCGCACTTACGGCGCTACGTCCCACAAAAAAAATACTGAAACTGTATATAAAGCATCCCGTTGGATTTAGATCGGAGGGCAAAAATTGCACATTGTCTGTGGCGCAGGATATTATCCTTTCATTCATGAAGAGGAAGAAGACAAGCACACGGATCTACTTTTTTTTGAAACATAATCACTTTTTATACCCCTTTTTATTGGGAATAAATTATGAAAAATGTAAATTATATCTGTCCGCTTGAACAATTTATACACATCCTGTTTTCACTCACATCGTAAAAAAAATACCGGATCACGTCCACGTAAAATACGTAATCAGCATATTTTTCAAAGTCCAAAATTATCCTTAATGCAGTACTCCATTTAGTAAATGAGTTCTATATTTTTCGGCTCACTTTTGCACGCAAATGACAAACTGCAAACGGACACAATTTTCAGTTGTTTCCTTCTACACTTTCCAAAATAGTTTTCCAAAAAAAGGACACTGCTCATTTCAAATCTCACTTCTGACCACTATCATTTTTGTGCACCTTTCTGGGCCCCTCTCCTGATAGAGTGCCGATTGCATGTGAATCTGAGAGATGACTGACTAAGCCGTTCAAAATCACGTTGGACTCATCATCAGCATCACTCATCCCTCTCATGTAGTGCATCGTCATAGTCAGCAGCCATAATATCGTCATCATCATCACCATCAAAATACTCTTTTTGGTCTTTGGCGACCAGTTCATTTACAAACATTATTTTTTATGGGTAAAGCCAATTCCTCTGATGTTGGATTGGAATATTAAAAAAAAATTTCATCCCTCTCAGCTCATCTCACGTACTCGATCACGATGATGTACAATATGCCTGCGAGCATTGTTTGCCTGTTTACCTGTTTTTTTTTGTTGTTGGGGGCTCATCCTAACGCTATTTCAGCTATTTCAAGACGAGGATGTGCGCTGTTGTGAGTAAGTACCATTCTGCATGCATAATTTTTTTGTATTGCATATCACAATCAAAATGCCTTTTGTCCCTATTGGAAAACACTAAGGAAGCTGGAGATGGAAAAAAATGTATTACGAAAAAAATGCACTGCTCAATGTGAGTTGTGAGTGAATCTCCGCATTCATCGAATTGCTATCCCACAAAAATTCCAATTACATTGAATTATTCATTATTATTATTATTGGAAAACTAAGCGACTTTTTCTTCCCTGCTACTGGAGTCCGCAGTTGGAGTGTTCTTGAACGTGCCACACGGACGGTGTAGCATTATTGCATCAGACATCAAACATCAAACCTGTATTGAGGATGAGGGATAATTATCTAGTTACGAAACCATATTACACCTCTGCAGTACCATTATTACCTTTAATGCGAAATGAAACTGATACCGCAATTCCTGAAAATTTGTTTTGTGGTTTGTGCAAATGGAAATAAGAAATAAGCACGTAAGAAAAACGTCTAAATCTGCATGTAGAAACAGAAAGTGGTTGCAATTCACAATTTCTGACATTTTTGCATAGGTAATTCTTCCATTCGTTCAAAATACCTCTTTTGTCTGGCTGCTTTGTCGATGTTTCATCTACCTGAGTCAAAAAGCTCAAAGCTGCGCTGCACGTTAGCGGTTTTTCTATGAAAAAGCTAAAAGCTGGAGGGGAGTCGCCGTCACCACTTGCAAAGAATGCATTCTAAAGCACCAAATCATATATATTTTTTTATTAGTACGGAACATCTCATTATAATTGGCTTAGGTGAAAATTCCCATGCAGTTTGNTGCATTCTAAAGCACCAAATAATATATATTTTTTATTAGTACGGAACATCTCATTATAATTGGCTTAGGTGAAAATTCCCATGCAGTTTGCAGAATACCTTTTCTTACACGTTAACTGCACCATTAACAACTCCCAAATTATTAGAGAAGCGTCGTGAGTTTTACGATGTTATAATTTCAGTCAAAATAAAAGGTAAAGTTTTTCCCTCACAAACAGTAGCGAGCAGTGAGCAGCGACATAAAAACAATTTGGAAGACATTCTCTTTGTCGCCGCCATTCATTTTGCTTTGAAATGTCATCGTAATTACTATTGTAAAGGTATTATTTAGGATGTTCTGAAGTAAAGTAAGAAACTGCAGCAAAAAAAGAAAATGCATTTTAGAGAATTCTTCCCACTGCTACTTCTTTCCTTTGTGCGCCTACCGTTTACCTTCACGACTGTTTCTGCAGTGGAAGTGGAAGCAGTTTTCATCTTCATCTCGGAGTCATCATCCCATGCATCTTCGTTACCGTAATGATCCTCAGCCGTTCACGAAGCAGAATTTTTTTCAGCCAAGTCATCGTGACCATTACTGCTCAGACATGCACGATTGCATGGATAATAGTCGTGATGATGGATAGATATAGCTTTTCACTCTTTTTATTGAAATGCACAATTGCAACGCACTATTAGACTCTCTCCTTTAAGCTCATTTTCCTCTCATCTTAAACAGTCCTCGGATTTATGCACTTTCCATCCCACACATAGCGCATCTCCCTCCTAGATAATAATTTTTACTGGACTGTGACTCGGAAATGGACGCTTTCAGCAGAGCTAAAGCTTGAGCTGAAAAAAAGTGGAGTCAACGAGGTAATTTGATTTCATTTTAGCTTTTAAGCAAAGTGAGCGCACATGAAATGTGAACAGGATATGTATTTTTAAACCATCACACATCTGCATCTTCACAGTTGAAAAACGCGATGTAGTTTACGGAATGGCGCAATCATCATCAGCTGTGCAGCAAAAATATATTCTCCCTGCAACCTGCAACTGCATTTATATGATTTCCCCTCGTCAAGCGTCAAGTGCATCATCCCATCCCAAATTCAAAAACTCTACACTAAAAGCAGCTCTCAACAGGAACAGGTTGAGCTAAAGTCATTCCTAATATATATTTTTTTATGAAATGTGGCATCATTACCATTGACAAGGAGGGAGACTAAATTCTAAATCTTCATCGGACAATCATATCGTCATATGAGGAGGATCAATCAAAATGACTGCTCGAACATTTTTTTTAAAATAAACCTGCATAAAATATATTCTCCCTGCAACCTGCAACTGCATTCATATGATTTCCCCTCGTCAAGCGTCAAGTGCATCATCCCATCCCAAATTCAAAAACTCTAAAAGCAGCTCTCAACAGGAACAGGTTGAGCTCAAGTCATTCCCAATATATATTTTTTATGAAATGTGGCATCATTACCATTGACAAGGAGGGGGACTAAATTCTAAATCTTCATCGGACAATCATATCGTCATATGAGGAGGATCAATCAAAATGACTGCTCGAACATTTTTTTAAAAAAATAAACCTGCATGCCCGCATGTCTCCATATCTCCTGGCTATATTTACCCACATCCCCTACTGCCTACTCTGATTTTAGGGCTGCTTTGATAAATCCTAAAATATTTTGGTGAGTGGTATGTGCGTATATCCGTAGGTATTTTTATGCGGAGCTCGCGCAGACAAGATTATATTACAGGTTTACCTGTTCATTCAAATGTTTCAATGGATTTAAGTACGACGATGAGAACTGAGAAGTGAATGTTGCACCCTCCGCACCTCTCCACTCTTCTTTATGAGATATTTTTTTTTTCAATGCAAATGGGTTGATTGTACTTTCTGGTGTGGAGAGGGAGAGCAAAGAGAGAAGAGCTATATTTAACGATATATTGTAGATCTGTGAAGAGGATGAGCATTAGAGCGTTCATAAATCCTTCCCTTTGTTGAGAATGAATATAGATAAGTGCAATTTTGAAGAGGGATGAACGAGTAAAAATGCAGAGATATTGCTGTGAATGGAAAGTAATGTAATAAACGCAAACGCTGTAAATGCCGAGGTAAACTGGAGGGATGTAGTAAATACTTTGAAGTAAAGTAAGTGTACTTTGGGGCTATATTTCTACTTGTTACACTGAAGCTACCACAACCGTTTGAAGGTGAACATCTAATTTAGTTAATAGCATATAAATATTTTTATAAAATAAAAACGGCGTTTTAACTGCACGTATTTGAGCAGCGTAGGTTTTCTCAGTAAGAGATTTTATTAGTCCACTGCTAATCGATATAATTTCATACTTCATTATGGAACCCACTGGAAGCATCTAGTTTTTCCAAACATGTTGTGCATTCTTGTATTAGTTGCACATTGAAACGTGTCGGAAAACTCCTTCATCTGCATCAACACACTGAGTGTGTATGCCTCCAGTTGGTAGCGCTTCTCCTTCTCCAGCTCGTTGATTTTCCAACTCTCTCTGCACGCGTGCTGGAAGGGAAAAGGAAAATGTGTAAGATTGTAGCGCACGTGCTTGGAAAGCAATTTAATGAGTGAGAACTCTTTTAGCCGATTTTATTTCACAGTCACCCGAACAAAAGCAATGAAGAATAGCTGATCATCGGTAAAGTTAGAAATGTCTTGCCCAGGAATGAACCTATGAAGTTTAAATATTCTCTCCTGGTCTGTGATATTCCAAAAATTAGGCATATTGTAATATCGCTTCTTCCCTTCTTCGTAAAGGTTAAATGATTCCTTAAGGGCTAGTAGCGTGTAAAAGTTGTAGCGCTTATTCCAAGTGTAATCAATCACGTTGGAGTTTGCCACTTTATACTGGTAAAGGTAGCTAAGGTCGTCCGACCTATTTTGCTCAAATGGACCGCCATCCTGTAGCAGATAGCAGGTCCGATTGCTTACGCTCTCATTTCCAAGCCCTTCAAAGTTGGAAAAGTTTCTCATATTGTAAGAATCTGTAAAAAAAATGTTGACAATGAGATCAAGTTCATCTAGATAAATGCAAAAATATTACAGATATTTTTGGCTGACGAACCATAATCTGTATTGGGCAGTGTGTAGTCGACAAGATTGAACATTGATCGAATGTACTTGAACGTCACACTTCCACTATCTATAGCTCTGTAGAAAAGAGAAGGATTATTCGTATAAAATTTTAAATTCAAATTTGGAGCGTTGGATTAAGTGAAAGGTTGTACTTTTACAGTGTTTGAAGGTGATGCGGTTCGTCCAGAATTGACAAAGGGTACAAAATATAATTCGGGACGGATCTCCCCAGAAATTGCTTGTATTTTTGGTTGTGCAGTGCCTCTTCCTCGTCTATGAGAGCGGCTGGTGAAATAAAAGGTGCATGAAGGTCTAGTAGTCGAGTACGAAGTGAGTCTCCATGACCCCACCTTATCAAGAGAAGATTAAATATTAAATTACGTTTTCAGATAATGATAAATTAAACTTGAATTGAAATTTCACTCTAACCATTTTATAACAGGTAATGGGCTAGAAGATGCCATCCAGTTATGTCTTGCCTTCTCCACAGTATAACTGACTGCGATAAAGGTATTTCTTAAATGGTCATCTGTAAAATTTAATGGATCTAGTGCCAAGTCGATTAGCTCACCGACAAGAGGCACTATTGCATCTGTATGAAAACTTCGGTCTAAAATACTGTGACCGAGGAGAGCCTCCTTGTATCCTATTTCTGACGTTGGTATTCTCCGAAACGTTTTTCTAACATGTTCATACATCTTCTCAATCACTTCTTCGAACTGCAAAAATGCCACTGTTAACATTATCTGAAGATTGAAGACCGATTACAAATCATAACTTCTTATATGAAAAATAAAGTGGACAGTCAGTACATGCTCGTTGTATTCCTGGGGCCTTTCGTTAGATGAAATCACAAATCGAATTGACGGATAGTACCCCAGAGCAAACCAGAGCGAGTTTAGGCACCGCAGCTGTATTCCATATTCCCATAGCAAAGGCTTTAAATCGGGAATGTAGCCACTCCTCCTATACTCATCCAGTACTCCCCAATCCCTTAGCATAGCTACGTCCATGGACATGGAAAAATCGTAAAATAGTCCGAATATCCAAATCGCCACTAAACAAAACGAACAAAAATACCTTTGAAAATTAAAAACAGGTAAATAAAAAGTTAGCTAATAAAAATACTCAAGTTACCAAACGCAGTTTTCGGATGAGTAAACTCCTGCCTGGAAGTGAACTGCTCGGAAGGTGAGTTAAAACACGCGCGTATTACAGTCACATATTTCTTAGTCCATAAATCCAGGTAGTCTACTTTATGCTCCTCGAGCAGGAAATTCTCAAGAATTTTATCAACGTCCACGCTAATCCCCTGAAGAGTGAACAACAGAAACAAAAATTATTATCCGTTAAAGCAAAAGGATAATCTTATCGGCTCATTGACTGTGACGAACCATTGGGGGACACATTCCACCTACTGCTTGTTGATCGCCGGTGCTTGCCCCTTTGTGTATATCTCTCATTAGTTTAATTCCTTTCACCATTTCCTCCACTATTGAGGAGTTTTCAGGTACGCTTAGGATGCCCATCAGCTTGTTGAAAATATTTGTAAAAAATGTGGTATCTTCCGCAGTAAAAGTAGAATGTGGGTGGTTGAGGAGCTTACTCGGGCGAACTATCTGCAAAAAAGGGAAAGCTCTTATGATTGCAATTTAAAATGTGTAAAATAAAATGCTGATTATAATTTTATAATGGCTATTAAGAAGTTTATGGGATCATCTGTAACCTGAATGTATGGGAACGAGTAAAACGCAATATTTATAAACATAGTTTGGCCCATTGCACGAAATAGATCGCCACCTATTTCTTCCATGGACTTAGTAGTTGACGTTTCAAAATTGTTAAAGTCTCTCGTTCCAAATATAGTTTCAATTTTATCATAAAATGACTTCAAGGCAAATACTCTTCTATTCGCTGTAATATTATTAATTTAACAAATGATAAGCACTGATTTACTAAAGATGAGCTGGCAAGTAAAATTAATTTTGAGCAATTTCAAATATACGTTCGTTAAGACAAGCCTGGTAGAATTTCACTTCTTGGCTGTACGTTTCATTCCGATAGTTTTTCAGAATTTTTGACAGGACCGCCCTCACGCCAAATTCCATTTTGAAAGTTGGAACGTCCAGTAGCTCATAGTAGTACAGTTCGTTTCCAGCCAATTCCTTGTAGCTTCCGCAAGCAAACTCGTAAAAGTTGTCGCAAGGATCCACACTAAGATTCATAGTGCTCCGAATCCAATCGTGAGCCTGGTTGCATATACCACTACAAGTATACGGATTTCTCACCGGTTTTATAAAATGGAAGTACACTAACGAAGTGGCAGCTAGCAAGTACGCAATAAGGAAGAAAAGTATAATTCCCAAGAAAAAGGCAAGTAATCGAGTTTTCGGACGGGATCTCCTCCACCACGTCTCCAGATCAAATCCAACCCCAGGAGGATATATCTTGGCTCCATACCACTCGATGGGGACCGTAGCGCTGTAGCGCAACTCATTTTGATACTTTTTTCGATGATTCTCCTCCGAAATTTCGCTCGCTGTCATACTCGTAAATGAGTCGTTAATTGATGTGCCGCTATCAGCTGATAAAAACCAATCGTCATCTTCCTCCACAAACTTATCCCCCAAAAACTCGATAGTGGTATCAATAAAATTCATAGTTCGGCGTGACCGCCGTCTTGCCACCGCCATCTTAAGATGTTTGCACTCCTCTTTAGTTTACGTGTGAGCCTGAAACCTTGAAAGATGTGCAGTGTTGGACTTCCTCAGAATTTGAAACGGGAGCGTGCCCGTCAGATACACGCTCTACGTGATTCTTATCAACAACAAAAAATTACTTAAGCAATTTCATAAATAGATTTTATACTTATAAATATATAAAATCATGGCAACAAATGTCCTCCTAAAATAGCCCAAGTTTTTTACACTAATAAATGCCATTTAGAATTCGTACAAGCATCTGAAGACCATTTCAAGAGCGGAGTCGTAGATGTTTTTGGTGAAATCAAGCTATCCCAAAAATTTTGACCATTCTTCCATTCTGCCCAGTCCGGAAAGTGAAACAAGGCCAAAGCCTCAAACTAAAAAAAATACTGCTTATCTTTCTCTCTTTTTCTCTGCTAGGTAATCATATATGTAGCAGTAAAAATGTGCATTTCTACGAGCATAAGAAACGTATGATTTTATATACGGGCTGACTCACTTTTCTGCGTTTATCTACTTCTTGTAACATTGATGCACATACTAAAACTTCACGTTTTTGTAGTTTTTTTTGGACGCTAGCACCCTTTTCCTCTTTCCCCTCCGTAAAATCCATTTTTACTGGAGCAGGGACCACTAGGCTTATGTACACATATTCTTTTATTTAGGCTGTTTTCGTTGTAGGCGTTGGGCATAGTGATTGTATGCCCCTCAAGAAGAGAAAGCCCAGATTCCAGGACCTGAAAAAAAGAGAATGGAATCTAGAATCTCAGAGAGTGGATGAGAATGTACAGAGAAGCTGTAATAAAATGTACGGAGAGCATAACCGTACGAAAAAAAGAGGACGGGTAGGTACACGCCAGAAAAGAGAGAATAAAAAATGTAAAGGACCTAAAAAAAGGAGAAGAGAGGGAGAGAAAGCTGGAGAGTGCAAAGCCCTTTCCAGG
>JAHZND010005076.1:0-11207 GCA_027744115.1 Acrocyrtus sp. NNG-2020 | reverse complement strand
CACAGCACCATTATCAAGAGGATGATCTGATGGATCCAATTTCATTGCAAATCAGTATCGGGCTAAATAATATCCAGTTTATAAATGCAAGTGTCAACATCCAAAATGGTAAAATTGTTTCACTTGAATACATTCACTTATTTTGTTCAAGAGCCATAATGGTACGCAAAAAACTGTGCAGATCGGTAGCAAATAGTTTCCCTAGCATTCAAGAAACAATTTTTAAGCAGAAATATAATGCAATGCATTTGTTAGCGCCGCAGAATGAGCCTCAAATAGCAATCAGAATTAATAAGATTATCGAAAATCTCCGCAAAAGAAATCCATTTCAAGTGACCATGGAAGTCTTTAGCAGCTCTAGTGAAACTCTCCTTTACATTTTTGAGCAAACTGTAACATCTATCCTAGTAAATTATACGTTTGTAAATATGTTAGACTTTGCACAACATCCTTACAGACCGGTGTTTCAGGGAAAGGGGCTAGCTGGAGTGCTGCAGCAGTATTACATCGTTCCAACGGCGTTTGAATATTTCAGTGCACAAAAACGGGAGCATCGCTTGCCATTTGAATTACCAAATCCATCCCAGGCATTTCAGATTCTTACTTGCGGATTCAAAGGAAGACAGTCACTAGCGTTTGCGGAACTTTTGGCTGTTTACGATATCTACATATGGCTGACCATTTTTGGAACTGTGATTATGCTCAGTGCATTGTGGAATACTTTGCTGGGTTCAAACGGAAAGAAATGTAGTTCCACATTTCTCCAGGGCTTGCTTTCACTGGTGAAAGTTGTGGTGGAGCAGGGAAATCCTCTTAGAGAAAGTGAACTTTTTGGACGAACCCAACTTCAAACTGTCTTAGGAATATTTCTTCTTATTGGAATCGTAATAAGTAGTGGCTACAAAAATGCAAATGTTTACAATATGGTATCACCAAGGAGCCCACTTCCTTACGAAAATTTTCGCGAATTGGTACAGAATAACTTCACAACTTACAGCGTCACAATAATGAAATCGTTTTCCTTTGATATTTTATCAAGGTTGAATGTAACCGCGTTGAAAACGCTAAGAAAAATAGCCACATCACATACCGTGCAATTTTACTTGGGAGAAAGCGATCAAATGTCAGATTTCTTCGGTTTTGAGTCCCAAATCCAGCGCATGATATATCCAGGGAAAGAGTACTTGCAATTTCTGTATAATAATACATACCTACATTCCTCGCCGGAAAAGACGCTTTGGGCTGCTTTCCAATGGCATAGTTCTCAGCACCAGGACTGGTCCATGAGCATGAATTATTCGGAAAAATTGAGGGCTGAATTGTTAATTGGATCAAAATATAGTCGGCTGGAGTCTGAACTACTCGTATCATCTTTAAAGAAATGCAAGAATACGGCCATTTTTGCCAGATATATTTTTGCAAAACCATGCGCAGCATACTTGGAAGAAGATGGAGTGTACTTGTTAAAAGAGTCTTATGAAATGCCTTATATTCAAATGTACTTTCAGGGACCTGTTCCAGTTTCATTCATAGTAAGGCAAACCTGGTTCAGGGACTCTGGAGTGTTCAATTGGTGGGTAAAGTTTGCGGAAAGGGCAACCCCAAGAGATACGCTATTTATCTCTAGCGAATACGACATGACGGAAACTTGCAAGTCTTACAGTAGCTCTGTGAAAAAAGCAAACCGCCCTAGCGTTGGAACAAATTCTAGAAAGCCTGTAGCAGTCAAGATAGATGGAAATGTTTTAATTGTTTTCTTTACACTATCCTCAGGGACAGCACTCGCTTTCTTGGGTTTCCTGTGGGAGACATTAAATATCTCCAAACATTGTATCTAAACGATAATTCGTGAATATTTTAATTTAAGAGGAATACAAACAAAATAAATCCTCATTGTTTCATTGTATGGAAAGTTTCATCTACAACGCATTAAAATATTTTGCACAACAGTGTAGAAAATTCAAAATTCTTATTTGGTTTCATAAACAGCCAAACCGAAAAGCATAATAAGAAAGGGTAGATAGCTATTGCCTAGTTGGAAGCCCGTTTTCTATGGGTTTCATGTGCGAGAAGCTAAATACCATAAATGTTCTACATAAATTATCTTAAAGAATTGCTGCAGGAAGTTGCTGTCAATGTTGTTATGTGTAGTAGTAGTAAGGGGGATGTCTAATTCCTTCCGACAGGGATATTTTGTAAAGCATGGTGTGAATGGGATATAAATCCCAAAGCTATCATAAAACCACACAAATAATCTGTGCGGAAAACCAACCCTTTCACATTTTAGAAAAATGCCTTATTCATTTTTGTGATAGACTGCTGCCGACCTCATTGTTCACTTTGAAAAGATATTTTGACTTCTTGAGTGAACAGTCTTCATCACCAAAAATTCCAGACACAATTTCCATATTCACTCCACGTTATTCCTTTCCCACACCCAATAAGATAGAAAACCCACCGGAGACTTTCTCACCCATCTACCCTATATATCGGAAAGATTTATCCCATTCACACCTTTCTTTACAAAATATCCCTGTCGGAAGGAATTAGACATCCCCCTTACTACTTGTAGTGTTGCTGGAGACTTTCTCTGAAGGCTTTTTCCAATTTCATAAATGTAATTAAAGTTTAAGCGATACGCAAGGTATTATTAGTATTAGTTGTAACAGTAATGGTAACTTCACAGCTTATGCATGTTTACCATTTTCGGTATTTTTTTAAACATGTTTTTACATAACTTCATGAAAAATAAAGGTTGTTTTCTGACCTCTTGATTGACCACGTAGTAAACCATTATTACAACCTCCAATTTAAAACTTTATTTATCGTTAAATTGATTCGCAAATATGAAACAGAACATTTGTAAATACAAAAGATACAACAAGAAGAATAATAATACTCTAAATTTAAATGGTGAAACACAATTAATAAAAGAAGTTCGTAAATTATGCTAAAAATAGGCCAGTACCGCTACAGCTAAATATCACCAGAGTTATTGTTTGCTAAGCATTGCTTTAGTACATCCTCTGTTCTGTTAAGTTTGGTAAATTTGACGAGTTTGCTAAGCTTTATTTGCCATCGGTTCATACTTCACAACACTATTGGTTTATTCTTAACAAGCGTCCAAAGGTTGCTTAAAGTTTTCCTTGAAAGGTTGTATTGTACAATAATTATTACAGTATAAACCTAATTGTGTTTATTTATGGGAACCTACATAGCTTGCCGTCTTCAAGTTTAAATTTAGTTGTCGTAGGTACGTGACCGTTGAGACCAAATACAAAACATAAATCTCATTTAGTTACCCCATTTTTTGAAGTTTCCGTTTTAATGTTTTTAATGGCAAAGCAAAAGCATCACTACAAATTGTCGGTGTGCGTAAAGTTGTTGCTGCTTCAAAAACTGGAATACAAAAAAACTTTCTCTTTGTATTTTGGGGCAAAATGAGATTATAGGTATCATATTTGACGCCGAACTAAATGGAGAATGCGATGGAAGAAAATCTTATTTTGCCCCAATAATGCCATCAGGCTTTTTGTAGCACTAGTTTTCCCGCAACATTGTAACAGTTTTTGAAGCAGTAATATTTTTATGCTCACCGTCGCAATGTTTCATTGGTCATTTCATTAATTTAAATTCCAAAAAAAATATAATTTTTGCTGAAAAGTGTACAACTAGTCTTAACTTTATATCGGAGAATCTAATCTAGAAGGCACTACTACAATTATGACTATTAAACGACAATTTCTTTTATTCCTGAACTTACTGCTAATTGCAATACTAATATATAATCCAAGAACTACTTTGGCGAAAGTCTCTCCTCCAAGTGATTCATTTGGATCTGTAGTAAGAACCGTGAAAGATGCCATTTTCCCTACTTGGAAGGTTTCAGTGACCCCACTGGACTTGAATTTCTTTACATCTACTAATGTCAATCGCTGCTTGTTTGCAACTACAAACTTCCTAGCAGCTGATTTAAAGAAGGTTACTCAACCAGCACTAATTCGGAAACCGATTGTATCACTTTACGTAAACACGAGATGGCTGAACTCTACGGAGTTACATTTATTCTGGAATTTGGAGAAAAGGCACCGTCCCAATGCAGATAATTGCCTTGGTTGCCATAGCTGTTCAATACTTTGGTGTTCGCAAATTGATTTCATTCGTCTTTCTTTTAAAATCCAGACCATGGACCTGCGAAGTACTGATTGATATCCTTCCACCATCATCAACTGACCTCGTAAGAAAGAAAATTTCTGCAATGGTAAGGAAAATGTATAGTCATCTGGGGAAACTTGCGAATAATCATCTACTACTATACCCAGCGCTTTGGTTTCGTAAACAAGAAATCCCTATCGAAAAAGAGACCAGAAAACTTTTACCTAGCCGAAAACCCTTTTATCATGTATTTGTTTTACCCCAAAAGTACTTTTCCCCCAAGTACAATTATGAAGAAGAAAATTTAATGGAAACAATCATACAGCGAGTGCATGCTGGGCAAAATAACATTCAGTTTATACTTGCAAGTCTTAACGCCCGCAATAGTAAAATTGTTTCTGTTGAAAATATACATTTATTCTGTTCTCATGTTGTACCGTCTACAAGAAAAATTTGTAGAACTTTGGCGAAAAACTTTTTTAGTCTACAGCATACCCCGCAACTGCATCAGTTTAATATGATGCATTTACTTCTTCCTCCGGATGCATGGTTTATGATTTCCATGCTATTTAAATTTCCAGAAGACCGTAGGAAAAAAAGTTCTCTTCGAGTTGCAATGGAAGCACTGAATAGGACTACACAGAGTCCTTATTTCATACTCGAGCAAACTTTAACTTCCATCATTTCAGTAAATTATACATTTGTAGAGTATTTCGGACAACATCCTGCTAAAGGATCGATTCCTCACTGTAACGTTCCAGGGTCGCTGAAGAAATGCTACATTTTCCCAACTTATATGAATGTCCACACCACACTAAATCGATCACATCGTGTACCATTTGAATTTACAAATCCATCAGCGGGACTACAGATTCTCAGCTGTGGATTCAAAGGAAGAGAGTCCATAGCGTTTGTAGAGCTATTAGCAGTTTACGACATCTTTATATGGCTCTCCATTCTTGGAACTATTGTCATCCTAAGTGCACTGTGGAATGTTTTTCTAAAGGGAAATATACAATTTAGCAAGGAGGATAAATGCAAGATTCCTGCAGGACTAATGTCTCTGGTTAAAGTTGTAATAGAACAGGGAGACCCATTTAAGGAAAATGAGCTTTCTGAAAATATCCGAGTTGGGATTGTCTTCGGAACATTCCTGCTTACTGGAATTGTTATAAGTAATGCTTATAAAAACGCTAACGTTTACAATATGGTGTTGCCAAGGGCACCTCTTTCATACGAAACATTTCAGGAATTAATGCAAGGGAATTTTACAGTTTACAGCTTTACAGATATTAATACAACTCCCTTTTATTACTTGGCCTCCCTGAGTGCAACTATTCTAAACAGTTCAAATAATGTGATCACTCAGCATTCCAGGCAATTTTACTTGGCAGAAAATCAGCAGTCCGATATTAAGTTCATATCAGAAATATATTTAATGTGGGCTGCAGGAGCAGACAGCAGTCGATTTCTTAATGACACTCTACCACTTCCTACGCCAGAGAGAATATTCTCCTCTGTTTTGCAATGGTTCCACTCTAAACACAGTTGGTCAATAAATATGAATTTAGAGGTACAAACATATATGCAAAAACTAATATATTTTAAGTTCAAAGAGCTGGAGGCTGAAATTTTGATGGCATCCTTAATGAAATGTAAGAGAACAGCAGTTTTTGTTAAAGCAATATATGCGAAACGTTGCGCCTCCTATTTGGAAGACAGTGGTGTGTACTTATTGAAAGAATCTTGTAACATGCCTTACACTCAAGTGTACTTGGATGGTCCTATCCCAATGTCATTCATAGTGGGACAGACCTGGTTCAGGGACTTCTGGAATATTCGATTGGTGGGTTAAACTTGCAGAAAGATTTAGTCCACACAATACCATTGACGAATATGACATTTCTGAAACCTGCCACTCTAAAAGTAAATCTGTCAAAAATGCAGGTCGAATTAACGGTGTAAATGTTTCTAAAAAGCCCGCAGCTGCTAAAATCGATGGAAATGTTCTTATTGTTTTTATCATACTTTTGGTAGGAATAACGTTTGCTTTCTTGACTTTTGCATGGGAGAAGTTAAATACCATCAAAAATGTTTTTACATAAATTGCCGTAGATATTGTATCGAAAGAGATGTAGGTATTAGGTGGGTTCCAAAATTAGATGAATTCTATCAACTGCATTTTAGCATTCCATTGGCAAAACTGTACTACGGCTAAATAATTTGTTCTACATTTAAGTAAAGTAAGTCCAAGGTAATTAGAATCAGATGTTGTAACGAGTGTAATTACGTTATTATGACCAATTGTACATACCTATGTACCTAATTACCTAGCTGTAATGTTTACTGTGTAGAACTGGTTTTGAACCAACGTAAAAGATAATTAATGATGTATTGCTTTGTTAGTAAAATGTGGCCATTTTCAATTACAACTATAACACTAGGGGAATTTATATTGAGAGTTATTAATGCAATTAGGAAATTCTGCTAGTCACTTAGAAATAATAAAGCACAATTAAACTAAAATTACCAACATTATTATGAAAATAGCAAAATGGTTTATTAATGTCTGCTATTTAGTTTTGTTTCGTAAACCACTTATTGGTTTACTTCTCCATTTTCCTTATTGTTGTAAGAGCACTTAACAACACAAATTCATATTTTTTCAATTGCAAAGCATATATTAGGCTTTTTTCAAGCTTCCACTGAAAGGTAGTAGTGAAGACATAACTAACTGGGAACTGTTCGTGTAAGTACATTTTTGTCTATTTAAAGAAAATAGATTTGTGCCCAAATTAATTTAATTCATCCTTACATTGTTCATCTGCTGTTTTCTTTTGAAAGCAGTAACTGTAACTGTAGCTTTAGTAAATCAGTAAATTAAGTTTAGAGTATAATCGTCTAAATTATTTAATCAATTTAATCAATTTGGCGGCTTCACTCTCAGTTACATTTTGCAAATGATTTTGCAGATAATTCACGTCCACTTGCGCTGCTTATAACCGTTTAACACGCAATCATTTCTCTACCAAAAATACCAAAAATGGCTATTAAACGTGAATATATTTTAGAGATATTAAACCTTTTACTTGTAATTGTGCTAATACCGACTCCAGGCATGGCAAGTCTTTCTTTATTTAAATTTCCGAATATCTCTACTGCAAATAGCGGTCCACTTGTAAAAAGCCCCATGGATATAATTTTCTTTAATTGGAATGTGTCACTCTCATTAAGCTCACTTGACTTAAACTTGCTTACATCTGATAATTCTGATAGCTGCTTTATTGCCATAACGAATTTCTTAGGGGCCGACTTAACGGAATTAAGCAAACCTACCTTAATTCGGAAGCCGGTAGTGTCACTCATTGAAGATGTGGCGTGGGGCGGTTTCAGAAGTTTTCATTTAATGTGGATTTCAGAGAAAAGGGGCTATTCCAAAGCTACACTTTCAGACATTTGTCTACCTTATACTAATAGAGGTTCTCACGGAACTTATCCCAAATTGTGCTATAAAATTAATTTCCTTCACGTCGCTACAAAATCCAGACCATGGAACTGCCAAATGC
This sequence comes from Acrocyrtus sp. NNG-2020, assembly GCA_027744115.1. Classification (NCBI taxonomy): domain Eukaryota; kingdom Metazoa; phylum Arthropoda; class Collembola; order Entomobryomorpha; family Entomobryidae; genus Acrocyrtus; species Acrocyrtus sp. NNG-2020. The sequence continues at coordinate 3,486 of JAHZND010005076.1, read as the reverse complement.
AGATAGATATCCTTCCACCATTATCAACTAAACTTTTGCAAGAGAAGGTTCTAGTTGAAAAGGTTCGTCCTTTAGGTCACATAGTGAACCACCGACTGCTATATCCATCACTTTGGTTTCGTGAACTCAATTCGGAAATCAAGAAAATGTTGCCTAGCAGAATTTCCTCATATCAACTATTCATTTCACCTGAAAATTGCAATACTACCCAGCACCCTTCTCAAGAGGATGAACTAATGGATACGATTTTACAACAAATATCTGTACGTACTGGACAACACAATATTCAGTTTGGACATGCAATAGTAAGTTGCCGAGATGGCAAAATTGTTTCCCTTGAGCATATTCACTTGTTTTGCTCGCAGACTGTAATGTCGGCAGGCAAAATGTGTAGAAGTTTTGCCAAAAGCTTAACTAACATCATCCCAAATGAGCTACAGTTGCCCCAATATAATGTAATGCACTTACGGGCACCACTGCATGCACCCCATCTTTCAGNCCCAATATAATGTAATGCACTTACGGGCACCACTGCATGCACCCCATCTTTCAGACGTCATTGATAATTTTACTGAAAATCTTCGCACAAGAAAGTTTCTTCAATTTACTTTAGAGATTCTGAATAGTGCCAGTCAAACTTCCCTTTACATTTATGAACAAACTGTAATATCCACCTTAGTAAACTATACATTCGTAAAACCGTTAGAGGGTAAAAATGGAAAGTGTAAATCCATGCCAGTGTTTCAAGGAAAAGGACTTTCGGAAGAGCTGATGAATTGTTACATTTTTTCGACAAGTTTTGAATATGACACGGTAGAAAGTCCATCACACCGGTTGCAATTCGAACTCCCCAGTCCCTCTCAGGCATATCAGATTCTTACATGCGGATTCAAGGGACGCCAGTCTATAGCTTTTGCAGAGCTGTTAGCTGTTTACGACATTTACACATGGCTCACCGTTCTTGGAACTATTCTTATTCTGAGCGCATTGTGGAATAATTTGATGGTAAAAAGTGGAAATTTTTTCACTGGGCTATTTTCACTGACAAAAGTTGTAATAGAGCAAGGAGATCCTTTTAGGGAAAGTGAATTTTCTGGAAATATTCGACTTCGGATTGGCTTCGGAGTATTCATGCTTACTGGGATAGTGCTCAGTAATGGGTATAAGAACGCTAACGTTTACAACATGATGGCACCAAGGAAGATTATGCTTTACGAAACATTTCGAGAATTAGCGGAAATAAATTTCACAACTTACAGCATTACATTAAGGAAAGTGTTCTCAATTGAAATTCTGGCCAGCTTAAATGCATCTATGCTCGTCTCACCGTTCTTGGAACTATTCTTATTCTGAGCGCATTGTGGAATAATTTGATGGTAAAAAGTGGAAATTTTTTCACTGGACTATTTTCACTGACAAAAGTTGTAATAGAGCAAGGAGATCCTTTTAGGGAAAGTGAATTTTCTGGAAATACTCGACTTCGGATTGGCTTCGGAGTATTCATGCTTACTGGGATAGTGCTCAGTAATGGGTATAAGAACGCTAATGTTTACAACATGATGGCACCAAGGAAAATCATGCTTTACGAAACATTTCGAGAATTAGTGGAAAGAAATTTCACAACTTACAGCATTACATTAAGGAAAGTGTTCTCAATTGAAATTCTGGCCAGCTTAAATGCATCTATGCTCGATGCTTTTGGCAAAGCGGTCACCCCACATATGGTTAAAATTTCTGCAGATAAAAGTGCGACGATACATTTTTCATTTACTTCCCAAATAGCCCACATGGATCATCATACTAAAAGTGACATTCAATTTCTTTACAATAACTCCCTCTTACATCCCTCGCCGATGAAAAAAATCTGGTCTGCTTTCCAGTGGTATAAATCGCAGCAGAAAAATTGGTCCAGTGTTGCGACTGACTTTGTAACACGGGATGCCTACTCAATGATAGTATCAAAATTTAACCAGATGGAATCAGAAGTACTTGTAGATTCCTTGAAGGAATGCAAGAACACGGCAGTTTTTGCGAGGTCCGTTTTCGCCAAACCGTGCGCGGGATATTTGAAGAAAGATGGAGTGTACTTGTTAAAAGAGTTTTATGATATGCCATACTTTCAAATGTACTTTCAAGGTCCTATCCCAATATCATTTATAGTGAGGCAAGCCTGGTTCCGGGACTCTGGAGTGTTTAATTGGTGGATAAAGTTTGCTGAAAGGGCAACCCCAAGGGATACTCTTCTTGACTCAAATGAGTATGACATCTCTAAAGCTTGTAAATCTAAAAGTAGTTCTGCGTTAAAATCACTTCAGGCTAGCCATTCAGTTACATCTACGAAGCCAACAGCGGTGAAAGTTGATGGGAATATTTTGTTAGTTTTTATTACACTTTCAGCTGGGGTTGTGGCAGCTTGTGTTAGTTTTCTACGGGAAATTGCAAGGCGGTAATAATCTTCTTCAAAGCGTAACTTAACTTCTAGTTGTAAAAGCCACAGTTTTATTGATGTAATAATTACCTTTATTTAAATTACATTTAATGTTCATAGATATATCATCACTGTTGCTTGAAAATCAAAATTTTATCGCTTTGATCACAATCCTAAGATACTATTTGGTGAAAAGAGGCGCAATCCAAGAACTGTGCTTTAATATAATATTACTATTAGGTACCTACCTATACATATGTTACATCGATAATGCCATTTTAAATTAAAGAACTTTTATAGCGTTTTGCTTCTAATTAAGCATATCTATTTCTTCGCCTGTAGCGCCTTTTCCTTACATGGCTCACATTACCTATGAATATTAGCCGATCTCGCCTTAACCTTGCCATTTCATTCAGAAACGCTTTGCAGAAAGTTTTCGTATACATGATACAAAACAACGCCCCTCGACTAAACAAATTAATTTCATTCAAGAATTTCATACCTGCTAAAATTAAACCGATGCCGAAAAGTATGAAAATCATTAAAATATTTCCTTTCATAGTAGCCCCTTGGGGAAAACCGTCATTGTTACTCGTGTTCGTGGCTTGGCCTGCTTCACGGGACACATTCAATTTGCAGCTCATAGCCTTAACTTCATAATTTGCGCTTTTTTTGGTTGCCGATTCGAACGAGCTTATCCACCAATTAAAAATTCCAGAATGTTCAAACCACCCACTCCTAGCTATCAGTGAGGGTGAAGTAAATCCTCTAAAGTAGAGCTGATAGTGTTTCGTATAGTACTGTTCTTTTCCACTGTAAACATGTTTTCCCGCTAGCTCATCGGTGCATTTCTTGCAGTTCTTCCACCTGAGTAAAATGGCTGTTCCAGTGCACTTTATTAAGGACCTCAGCATATCATGAAACTCCGTCTCCTTATATTTGTGCTTGATACTGTTCAAGTCCTCATAATTTACAAGAAACCAGTTGTAATTAGGTTTATAGACCCACATGTTATGGGTAGACTTGTTGTACCATCTGACAACGGAAGCCAATCTTTT
>JAHZND010005074.1:0-22013 GCA_027744115.1 Acrocyrtus sp. NNG-2020 | reverse complement strand
TCATTGTGCTTTCTTCGCTTGAAAAACGGCTACAATAAATGAAAGTAAAATTTATTGGCCCAAATTTCTCAGATTTCTCCACTTCTTCAGTTTCAACTTTTGGGAGATAAGAAAAGCATTTACTTATCTCAAATAGTGACAAGAGAGTGATTGTGCGCGCTGTTAAGTATATTTTTGTATTAGGATTTTTTTACAGTTGTCTGCCACATATTTTTCGTTGATTTTTCTTCGCCGCATGCAGCGCAATCCGAAAAGAGAGTGGAAGAAGTAAGTGGAGAAATTGTTATGATTATTGTAGCTTTACATGCCTGCTGACAGTTTTCCGGCTTCCCCTTCTGTGCACTCCGTTTGCTCCTACCAGAAAAAAACATTTTTTCGTAGATTGCTTTGTCAATTTCAATTAGCCCTTGAGGCATGCCGTGATTCCCTAATGAAATTACGAGTGCTGGTCAGTGTGGAAAATGCGTTCGCGTTGTGAGCTCCTTCCATTCCCTCCTAGTCGGTTGGTCACCAAACCAATTACAGAAAAAAATGTCTGGTCGGGCTTGACTGATTGATGAATGTAGAAAATCCATGTAATGTATCACAATCAACTCACCATGTTTGGAGTTAAGTTGAGTCTGAGTGATAGGCAAGAAAGGAGTACATGACGTGTGCAGTAATCCCCTCTGAGCAAAATACACTTTTTCTATGCAGTTCTTCCGTAAAAGAGTAACCCTTATATTTTTGTTTAGCGTTTTTTTTCTGCAGAGAAAAAAAAGATGAATGATGGTAGTACGAGTATCGTTGACAAATGATGCCAAACTTCGTCTACTTAAACATTCGTATCAGTCCCAGTTCCTCTTCAGCTCACCACACACTCTCCGCCTTTTATGTTAATATTGCGTAAGCTGTTACATGTGTCGTGTCTCTCTAGCAGAGACTGATTGACAAGGAAAGAATTGGATGCAAAATGTGCGTAAAAATTGAACTGATTTCGTTGTTTATTAAACAGCTGAGCCATACTCAACTTTGACAGCTTCTCTGCGTCTCCTTTTATCAATGAGCTGCGAGTTGTAAAACGCACGACAAAGAATTGGCCGGTCACAGCCATAATTGTTAGGATGAAAGTATTGAAAGTGTAATTGAAATGCACAGGCACACAAAATGCATTTTTTTCTGTCCAAAAAAAATTGGAAAAGTGTAATACTCAAAATTGAAATAAATGATGGTGTGCAAAGACTTGAGAAGTCCCAGCAGCTCAGATTGCAACGTCTCTGGTGTACGTGAACCGCTTTCAGAATGCTTTTTCCTGAAAAAAAATATTTCAAGGTTAGGTAGAAAGAAGAAGTTGCAGAAGTGAGTAAGGTAGGCCAAGAAAAAAAAGTGGATAGACGTCTCCGTCAAATTGATAAATTTCCTTCGTTTTCTACATCTGCAGATTTTAGAGTGTCTCGGCCTGTTTTTCACTGCAGCGAGCCCTACAATCAGATGTATGGAAAGAAGAGTGTCAATAAAGAAACATTTTTCAATGATGTGGAAAGGTCACTTTGCAAATAATGCTTTAGATGCACAAAATGGAGATATGTGTAAGGTTGAGCTTCTTCGGCTGCACATAGTTGGGAGCTGCTCTGTTATGCGCGTCCTTGCTAGTTTTCACTTTATAAAAGGAGCATATAAACATGTCAGGCTGCTGCCTCTCTGAATAAATAATGATATGCCTGGATGATGACACCGAAGAATGATTGCACTTCCTCTGAAAAGAAGAAATCTCATCTCCTGGTGCAGCTTCCAGGCTGGTGAGTGGGTTTGCCAGGCAAGACACACTTGAAAAGGCGTGTATCCTGCTCGTGACACAATCCCGCACGGCGCTACGAAAAAAACTATGTTTGTGTAGCAAAAATATATAAATTTCAGGTTCCTCATTCCTCACACTGAGAAAGTCGAACACGGAGAAAATCAACCTTGGGAAGTAACTCCACTTCCGAGATGAATCTTGGTTTGGCACTGAATATTTTGGAAGGAGCCAGAGCAATTCGTAATTCTGTCAACTGAGCAATAAATGTTGTAATGGAGTAAATGTAGAGAGTGGAGGCGAGAAAAAAAAGATTGATATTGTATTTTAGGGAGCTATAAGAAGCTAATTTCATCCACGAGGAGAGAACCACTTGTCCATATGTGAACACTTAACGTCCATTTCAGCTCTGAACAGGCACGACACAGAAAAAAAATTGTATCGTGCATCGTGTTGCAAAATGGCTGAAATTATGCATGTGACTTGGCTATATCCTCGGAAAATCGCAGCGCAAGAGAGAAGCTGATATGAGCTGTGGCTGGAGCTGCAGATTCTGAAATCAGATTTTCTGTCATTTTTTATTACATGCGTAGGCAATTTATGCAGATATTTTGTGGTTATTTTATCTGCATTTAACGGCGCCCTAAAAGCATGCGGAGTCAAAGTGCTTAAAGAAACTTTGTAAATTGGTCAAGTCTCCTCTTCAGCAGCAATGGCACAATTTCAGAAAGAAATTAGGTATGCGCACTGCGAGTGGATGATGTAAAGTCACTTTCGCATTACTTAATTCCATTTCTCGCTTTTATAATCCAACAATATGCACATCCTAAATTGGACTTTGCGAAGATGGTGAACGAACACGAGAAAGAGAGCGAAAAACAGAAAAAAATTTACATACTGTTTACTCTGCCTCATATGCGCTCGGCACAACAGCTCTTAGAAGCTGTACGAATAAAAATTCGTTTTTTTCTCAGAGCAAAGTGTGTAGCTACCTACAGACTGGGACTATTCATAGCGTATAATTCCTTTTCTAACTTCCACATAATCCATTTGAAACCCCATTTCCATCCAAAAACTTCCCCTTAACCTCAATTACATTTACTTATCTGAAATTCTCCACGAGAGCTCTTTCAACTTCTCTCTTTTTACTCAATTTTCCTTCCTGTGTGAAGATATCTTTTTTGGGAAGAGAAACTTTTTACTATCTCAGATCTAAATCTGGAATACTCTGTTCTCCCGTAAAAGAAAATTTTCTTTTTTTGGTAAGTGCAGTGGTATCACCAGCAGCGGAAGTCTGCAGCAAGGAAAAGTAGAATTAACTCAACACTGGAGCTGACTGAAAGTAAGCTCAAGCTCCACTAAATTTTTTCCAGTACAGATGATAAAGTACGGACGTGCACAGGCTCGGCTGCTGTAACATCTCGCAATCAATATTATTTTCGAGCTAGATATCATAAACACATTTTTATATGCATAATCATATATATCCCGTCCTCCCTGAAGAGACACAGCATTTCCTTTCCAGCTATGCAGTAAAAAGAATAAAAAAATATGTATATCTTTGCTGGAAACGGAAAGCTATATATTCCGCTTGAGCTATATCACGAATCCCATATCGTTATCTCTCTCTTCTCTTTTGTATAAATTGCATGCACATGTCCAACTGAAGAGGATCATCTCTCATTCTCTCATGGTCATTGTCACTGTTAAAAAATAAATTTAAGACGAAGGGCAAGATCAATGGGGAAAAGGGAAATATTTTTTTCCGTGCACATTTCCCTAATAATACAATTCCATTTTGGAACCATGCGACTCGTGCATAACCAGACTGGAGTCATGGTATAAATTTTGCTGCTATCATAATCATAAAAATGATGTACAATTTTGTTCAGTGAAACTGATGGGCTAACACAAAAAATACCCTGGAAGGGAACCATTTAAGGGAAAAAAAAGCTCTGCTGGAAAATGTTTTTGCCTTGTGCACTCCAATGCAATCACTTCAGATCAGTTCACAGAGAGTAATTTTGTCATCATCAGGAAGGAGACTGGAACGGGAGTGGGAGTGTGGTAGCGGGAGCGCACTGCTCGATGCTACTGGTCTACCATAGCGGTTTTCTTTAATATCAGAATCCAGACAATTTTATACTTTTTTCATCGTTTGGCATGCATTGTGATGATGATGGTAAATGGCAAGTGTAGTTCCTTCCAGTTTTTCTCTTCCTTTCATTTTCCTCCACTTAAGATACACTCAAAGCACAAGAAAAAAATGTATTCTAAACCACCAGATTTCTTATTTTTTTCTCGCTTCTTCCCTTTTTTATAGCTAGAAGCAATTTCAAGTTCTCATAAGAACATCGAAAGAAGGAGTTGAGTAGACAGACATGTAAGTTCACTTACAATGACGCTATTTTTTACATCTCATTCCGTGTCTTATCATCATATCGTCATCGTCGTTGTGTCATATGAGTTCCAGTAGAAGCTCTCTTACTAACAGTTACGTTGATCAAGCCATTTGATACGGCTTTAAAAAACATGATACGATAGAGTATACCTCCACATTTCCCCCTTTTTTCCCATAATATCCAATTGTAATTTTCTCATAAAGGAAACGACCACTGTTGGATGTTGAATGGATGCAACGATGTACGTGCTGATATAATATGTCAGCGGATTTTCATACGTTTCCACTTCTTCTTTCCACTTTAAAGCGGAGATAACGCGCACAGTCCTTTCTTCTCATGCTTTCTTCAACCACAACAGAGAAGAATAATTTTCGTGGAGTGTACAAATCGCTACGTTTTTCTCTTTATTGCGGTTGAGCACTTTATGCATAGTCCAACTCTTCAAAAAAAATTAAAATGGTCACTTGCCCATCACACAGTTTTAACTCTCCTCCAGAGAGTTTCTCTCGCTCAGAAAATTTTTAAATATATTTTTTGACTTGAGCAACTTGAAAATTCGCTACGCTCACGATGACATAAAAAATATTCTGTACTGGGAGGATGAGCAACAGCAGAGCTCACCTCAGCAGTCACCACATCAATGAGAAAACACGCATTTCCCATCACAACAGAAGAGCGAGGAAAGAGTACCTGTGTAGGGCTTCATATAGAAGTAGAATGTCGTGCCTTGAAATTGATGCGTGTGCGAGAGAGGACTTAACAAAAAAAGGTTCTTCTCATTTCATGGGAATTCTCATTACAATTTTGCTGCAATTGTTTTGTGAAAGAGTTTATGAAAGTCGACATTGCAGCAAGAGCAAAGAGCTAAAACAAGTATTTGGTAAAGTGGAAACCTGCGGTAGCGTAATAGTTGATCTGTACTCTGTGTAATTTAAAAATGATCACAAGATTATTATTACTCTCTGAGAGATGATTACAGAAAATGAGTGTTCTACGAGACAACCACAACTGTGAGCAATATCGTTTAGCAAGTCCAATAATAATTTTTTTTGCTGAGCTTGAAATAGACTTGAGAGCAGTAGGTTTGTGGAGGATATGACATGCCAGAGTGATATGTGAAGTAGGTGCATTTTGACTACTTTTTTAGTTCAAGTCAAAGCCAACTCAGTCAGCTTAAGTACTTCCTTTTTTTAATAAGAAGGTTAAGTATATATTTCTCTTGAAAGGGAAAAGAGAAAAAAATGAGTTTAAGAATAACTTTTTTTGTCTTGTAAAAACAAGCGATCTAATTTCGCAAAAGCTCCATAAACAACATAACCCAATTTTGAGTGACAGAGGCAGCGGCAGACGTAGTGGGAGAATGACTTTTTTCGGACAGGAGCTAAGAGAGATGCCAACAGAGCGCTCACTCGCTCATGTTGAAACATAATAAGGTACATAAAAGTTACGCACACGAGCAGTATGATTGTGCTGCAAACGATCAAATTTTTTTTATCGCCTTTAATATCAGCATGAAATGCAATGAAAAATTTGTGAATTAGCAAGAGCATCTGTGTCTGTATAAAACTACTCATATTTGAGTAGTAAGCGAAAGTCCTGTGAGTTGCAAATTTACAGAGGGAGTCAGTTCCCGAACTGATTTCTGCACAGCTGTGCTAATGCAAACGGGCTCCGTTTTTGAAACTGAAAGGAGTTATGAAGTGCTCGCTGCATTGGCAATGTGGAAATGCCATTTTTATTAGGCAGGTATTATAAAACTCAATAAATAAAAATGGAGATGAGCCCTGCCTACTTCATCACATATGCATTACATTTTTGGAGAGTTTATTTTTAAGAAAATGGTATTCAAATGGAGAATCGTGCATCAGGATAGTAAATTTGTTTGAGTGCCTTCACTATATTGCTTTTGCTTTCATGCGCAGGCCCGACAATTACATTTTTTAATATTGGAGACAGTTTTAAAATGAGATTCAAATAGACCATAAATTTGAGCTAATTACTTTTGTCAACTGGAGATAGCGCGTTGCGCTGCACAACTCAATTAGAAATGAGTAATTTAGCGTGCTAATCATCCCGCTCTGTTGTACATTTTCATGTAACTGTTACCAAATAAAAATGTTTAGGAGAATGTATAAACAGGCATTTCCTTTATTGCAAACATCTGCCTGTACAGCTTTTTTAAATTCTCTTTAAAAAAATCCATTACATCTGTGCAGATTAATGCAGCGATGAGCTCGTGTATAACCCAGAAAAAAATTGTAGAGTTTGAATTGCACACAACACTCCCATGCATGATATGGACACTAGCTCGGGACGCTCGCGAAACGATCTGTTTCTGGCTTAGCCCAGTTCATAGATGTACATGGGTGAGTCAGCATAAAACTTATTTTTCCTAGACTCATTCATTGCCATTACTATATCCGCATGATGATCATCCTTATTTTAAAATTTCGTAATTTTCATCTACTCTTACTACCAGCCATCATCAGGAAAATATTTTCGAGTGAGCCAGCTATAACTTCCTGCCTACTGGCGGACGCGGAGGACAAGACGTCATCTCAACTGCAGTTCTCCCAAAATAGAACCCTTTGTGGGAAAACCGGCTAGCAGCAGTTCCCTTTTTTGCAGATACCTACACGAAGTTTTATAGCGCTCTTGCAAAAGCTTTCTTCAGAGGGAAGAAAATCATAATTTTCGTAAAAATAAATAAAGCAATTTTGATGGACCATCAATAAACAGAAAGACACACAGCTCCCCATTCACAATGCGTGCAAACAGCAGAGTCAACATCATTTAGGAGAAAAATGGGCTTAGAAAATAGGCCATTTTTGATAAGGAATATATGGCGCAGGATAATTAAGATAATTTTTGCAATTCCAACTCGAAAAAAGTCATTCTCATCTTGTGACGGCCAATGGCCATGAAAGGAGCACTTCTTCCTCCAAAACTGTTTTATTACTTAAGTGTGAAAATAAGAGAAGAATGGCAGGAATATAGCATCGTTAACCCGAAAGTTACTTGCTATACGTATGTATGACCACGGAGGGAATTTCATTTTTTATAGCGTTTCCTCATACAAACAGAGAGTGCTCGCCAATAAAAAAAGGCCGTGCACAAGGTTGGTGAAAATTGCCGTAATCCTGAAACAAGGACAATTTCTTAAAAAACGACATTTTTTCCTAAGTAAAATGGATCTGTCACTTTAGTGCTGTTGACTGCGTCCCCTGCCTACATCACCCTACAATGTGTGGCCGCCATATAACAATTGCAGAGAAATGAGGAGAAAAAAATGATAATATTCTTATTATGCCCTAGTCAAAATGATGATGATAAAGTAGGCTGACAATAACACTGGTTAAGTCGCACCCACCGCATAAAACATACCGAAAATGAAACACATCGCGCATCGCATCGCATTTCACCGCTCCTTCACTTCAAACAATTTTGGAGTCATTGCGTTGATGGTGGCACACAGGCTGCTATGCTGTTGTAGGATGCTCACTTTTTTATGAATGTCAACGACAAGTCAAATGCAAGCCAAAATTACTTTATTCCTTCTCATAACGGACTTTGTAGAAAAAATACATGTTTTTATAATATTCCCCTTCTTTATTTAAAAAGCAGCGTAATCTCCTTTTGAGCGTTTCTCGTAGTTTGTGTATGATGCAGCTCTTAGAGAAGAGAGATGGGCTGTAATAGTATGGCAGTGGTAATGATAGTAAATGTCCTCAAAAAAATTGTTTAAGATGATTATATTCGGTTTTTATACATTTTTTATTGCTTGGAGGAAAAATAAGCTTTTCTTCTGTTTTCTACTAGAATGGGAGAATGCACGTTTTTTTATTATGCAATTTTGCTGGGAATTCGTCACTCGTTACTTTCAAGTGGGCATGATCATCTAAACATGGGCTTTCACGATTTTTCATTATTTTCAATTATTTCTCTCCTAAGTTTGCATAAAACATGCATTAACGACGATACTTTCCTACACTGCTGAAATAAGCTAGAATAAAAAAAAGCTGCAAAGCTGCAGGCTGGGAAGTAGGGGACAATTTTTTTGTATAAGAAAGGCTTAACAAAAATAGAACAGTTTTTTTTTCGCACAAAGTTGACATTTTTATGCTAGTTCCCAAAAAATGCTGAAAAGTAGGGTAAGGAAGCGTGCAAAAGCAGAGAAAAAGAAGTATTTGCATATCTATAAATTTCTTTGCCGTACCTTTTAGCGATCCAAATAAAGTTAAAATTGCGACGAGGAAAAGTTGGTGGTGACGGAGGGAGTAGGGCGCGTTACCACTACGCCAACTAACGCTGCCCTTCATTTTGATATTTTTTTTTCTTAGTAGTGCGGTGTCCTTCCAAGTTTTTGTAATTCAGTTATCTTAACATGAGTAACATTAGCCACGCAATCAAAGTTTATTTCACTTCTTTTTTTCCTGTCAGCTATTCTATATAACTGTTAAAATGTAACCCATGGTCAATCACTAAGTTTCCATCCACTTCTGGGACGCAAAATGAAAATGTCCACGGCAAGTCCATGATGCTCCAATTTTTTCCATTAGCGATTTTTATACTCTCTCTCCAGAAAGAGAACGGAAGGGGAAAAATTCACTTCACTTCAACTTCTATTTATTTTATCGAGGTCCCTTTTTCTTCTCTGGAGTTTTTTCGCTTCGTATCGTACGCACACTGCTGATAAGCCGCTGTGAGTTTAGCACGTGAGTAGCTAGCAACAATTAAGCCAGACAATGTCAGGGTGCCGAGGGTCAATAAAATTGGAAAAACTCTTTTCAGTAGAGTGCTTCTTTTTTTAGTATATTACCACTACTTTTGGCTTAGTGAAGTCATGTATAAAAAAGTTTTTGAAGACGTATAATTTTACTTTATAATCCAAGAACGAACTATTTAGCTTATAAAGTTTTTTTTCGGTAGGATATTATTCTCCTTAAAAAAGTCAAGAGAAAAAAACTCTTCTGCTTAAAAAGTACACAGAGGGTAGAGGGGAAAAGTGTTGTTAGTGGTAAAAGACTACTTCTACATAGAATCTTCATCAAGCTACACAGGAAGAATGGAAATGAGTTCAAAACTCCCATGTCGCCATTGCCCCACTTTTCCGGTTTGCTTCACTCTAGTACATGTACATGGATGCAAGTTATGTGTGTTCTAGAGAGAGAGAGCCAAACTCACCGAAAAATCTCATTTTTCCTCTCTCGGATTTTTTTTCTTTCCTTTCCAAACGCTGAAAAGTAGTTAAGCACAAGTAAAATCGGCAATCAGTGCTGATGTACAGGAATATCAAGTACAGAAACTACAATACTTAAATGTTATACGCACTGGTTTTTGTTGCAAAAACGAGAACTCTACTAGTGAGGCTATAGTACTTCCTTTTCCTTTTTTTTCTAGCTGGCTAATCTCATCTCGCGAAATATCGGGAAAAACACACAGAACGCAGCTAGCTCACGAATTTTCGGGTTATGTAAGCTACGGCTGTCTCCAACATGTAACTACACCTATTTAAGAGTTCCACGAAAAAAAATATATTCAGACTGAACTAGATCGTATATAGATTGTGGATTGTACGCTAATGCAAAAAATACTACACAATTTATTATTATTTTTTCTCTTTTCTTGTGTGCCCCTTATGCATTCACAGTACATGTAGATCATACACCGCAAATAAATAACGGAAGGATATATTTTGTACGTGCACCTCAAAATCTCAAATCTCACCCGTTGCCGTTTTCTATATATTTTGCACGCCTTTTACATTAGTGGCGAAAAAACTTGTCTTTTCGAAGGAGAGTAAGAGACAGGACCAAAGACACTCTCACTTTTCCCGTCTTTCACGTCTTATTGCACAATCACTCCACTCCACATTCACACATACTTCCTAAATAAATAGATAAAATAGGAGGAAGCACATACTGAAGTGAGTAGTACTCTCCTATAATATGTCTCTATTCACTTCACCCGAGTTGGAAAATGGCAAACTAATACTTTTCCCTATGTATGTGTGAATGTATAAGTTTTTTTTCAAACTTTTCTTTTTTTTCTTCTTCTTCAATTACGATAGTCCTCGCCACTAGTTCCTTTTTTTCTCTTCAAACATTTTCACATCACGCAAAAGTGAATTTTCTGAACTGATGCCAATAAGTTATTTCTGAGTTCATTTCTTATAGACAAAGGGGGAGCGAAAGATGTGTAGTCAAGAAAAAAAATATAAAAAAGGGGAAAATGGAGAATGTCGATGGTATATACGTTGGAAAATGGTAAAATGCACAAAGTCTTCAAGCTTTTTCCTTTGCTTCTGGCAAAATCCTCGTCTTTTTTTTCTCCACTTCTTTCAGATAGTTTTTTTTTTCAAAAATGTTCTTTCAATAATGGAGAGAGATGAAGAAGAGGAGCAGAAGAAAAAAAAATTGCGTTTTTCTTCATATGCACAACCAACAGTATAAATACAAAGTGTGCATTTATGTACAACGTTACTTAGAGGAAGCAGGGAGCAGAGAGAAAAAAGTTTTAAGAAAGTTGATTTTTTTTCTTCCTCCGCTCTTCTATTTTTTAAACGGAACGTTTTCTTCCTCCTATCCTTTTTCACAGAAGATACCCCTTTTTCTCCTTTTCTCTTTCATTTCTCTTCTCCATTCAAACTTCCTTTCCTTTACTTTTTCCCGTATTTTCACTGTGAAATGATGACGATGATGATGACGGGAGAAAAGAAAAAAAACTGGAGCGGGAGAGAAGGTTCCTGCTCCTTTTTTGCAAATAATACTGGTTATTTCCGATCCAGATCTCTTTTTTTTTGCTCTTCTCTCTTTTGCTTTTTTGGCAAATGTCAAGTGAAGTAATGGGAGAGAGAGGGAGTAAAAAACGTGCGGATGCCGATGCGATCCCAGTGTTGAGTAGTAGAAAAGGGATGACTGGAAGAAGCCAAAGTGAAAACGGTGATGGGAAGAAATAGAGAATGAAAGAAATGGCTTCTTTTATTCACCACTCGGTTTTCCTCCTATCGTTTTTTTAAAAAAAGGTATACGTCTTTCGTGCGGGCATTGTCTTTTACTTTCGGAGAGAAAAGTAGGTAACGTAATACGTTCTTTTAATTCTGCTGGGTTCAGGAGAAACAACACGAGAGTGTGTACATGCACATTTGTTATATACTACACCATGAATAATCCAGTAGCCTGCTTTTTTCCTGTTAAATGTTTAACAACCACTGGAGAAAAATACACACTCACATATGGCCTGTTCCAGTTTTTCTTTTTCCCTTTTCTCTAGCTCATTTCATGACAACTTGTAGTAGGCGATCACCACCTCCACTCTTTTCCATAATTTTTTTTCTACAGCTCACCACCCGAAGAAAAAAAGACATGTAGCTGGAGAGTTACTATTTTTTTCTTCGTAGTTCTACTCCATCACAAAACTGCTCAGTAATGGAAAAATGGAAAATTACTGGAGAGAACTGAGTGTCTTCCTGGAGTAAGGTGACATGCCAGGAAAGAAAACGTCCTTAAGAAATGGAATTGTGTCTTTCTGGCGCGTATGTACTTTTTTTATTGTTTTTTCGCTGCTTATATGTCACCTAAAAATTTCTTTTTTTTTCTTCTTCTCCCTTTCCTAGCCGGTACAAAACTCTCAGAGGACGAGAGAAACCATCTCCGTTTTCCTTCTGTTAATTCTCAAGACAGGATAATGGCTTTGCACACGAGAGACAGTTAAAAGAAGCACAGACAAAAGCTAAGAAAATAAATTTCTTAGGTACACTACTACAATATAAAGTTTATTTTTTTACTATTTCGTATTTTTTTGTTAGAAGCCGTTTTTTTATATTGCACAATTACAATAATTAGTTTTTAGTAGATGAAATGCGGCGAAATGGATTGTTGTGAAGTGTTAGTTAAGTGTGATTGTAATGACACTTTTCTCCCTTATTTGGATAAAAATGCGGAGAAATGTGAGACATGACAAAACGGTTCGCTCAACTTCTCTGAGTATGAACATAAATTTTCGAGTCGAGAGAAAAAAACGGTGAGCTGCGAGGAGATGTTCACTGTACGTCGCCCACACGTGTACTGACAGAGGGGAAACATTAGAACTGGCTTTGGTAGCATCCCTCTCGTTCTCGTCTCACTCTTCTCCTCTTCTGTGAGTGTGAGAAAAAACAGGAGCAGAGAGGAGAAGCATATAAAAAGAATGTAAACGACAACTGAAAGTTGGTTGCTGGTTGGTGGAAGTGCAGTTTTGTGTGGTGGAAGGAGCATATCGAGCAGAGAAGTAGTAGCATAAAGCAAGTGCTACTCTCTGTTTACCTACAACTACAACACAGGAGCCAGTCCAATCCCAGTTTACTTACAACGAGTTTTCGGCCGGAGCATACAAAATAATGTGTGTTCTGGCTAAAGGCTTCTTCCTCTCTTCTCCCACAGCCCGAGTGAAGGTTTCACAGTTCACTCACAAAGCCTGGGAAAAAAATGCAATGGCAGAAAAGAAGGAGTAATTTTTTTGTATGTAGTAGCAACAGAGGACAAAGTCAGCAACCCTTTTTTCCTCTATTTTCCTTCAATTTCACTTATCCAAGGATATACGTATAGATTTTTTTTGGTTTGACAAGATAAGGCACTTTATTTTCCGCTCTGATGTAGGTATGTAGTATTACGATGTCAGTGAAGCTCTGCGGAATGGAAGGTAAAAAAAGAGAAAAAAAAATTTAGCTCGACTTTTGTATGAACTCCAGAATGGATATTGCTTCGTGAAAACTGGACGTTATGATGATATGGCGGGAGCTGTACATTTTCCCGTAGCTTTATGATGAGTTGGTATATTGTCAGGGAAAGTAGAGGGAAAAAGAGAGAGACAGAGAGAGTTGTGCCTTTTCCAGCATTTCTGATTATGAGTGTCTTATACCTCCGAATATTATAATGGTGGAGGAAGGAAATGCCAACTTCAGGAGGAGCCGTGGTTGGAGTACAGTGCGGTAGTTTTGAAGAGAGAAGTTGACTTTTTGCCTTTCTCCGACATTACTTTGGAATGAGAAAGCGTGCACCGAACAAGTGGAATATAACGAGAAATATTTTGCCGCGATAATATTATACTGAGGAGGACGATGATGACTACTACGCCGAAAGACAGGCTCTGTCTGCTTTTAAGAAAAAAAAGGCTTGCAAGAGTGGAGGACCAAGTGGCATTCAAGGAGGAGATGATGACGATCATCAACATCATCTTCGGGAGAAACGATGATCATCATGACTTTGCTTTTTCCCTTCTGGTCTTTGTTATTTAGCTTTCACAAATCCAATTTTTGTCCCCTCCTCTCCCTCTCCTTTTTTCGCTTAGAGAGAAAAAAAAAATTCTGATTGCACTTCTTTTTTTTACTCCGCCGGCACCAACAAGACTTTACTCTTGGCTGTTTAGTGGAGGAAGAGAAGAAAAAATATCATAAAATGAAGAAAAATCATAAGGTTTGAAGACGTAAAAGGAAATATATGAAATCATAGCTGAGAACTGGCGTTGATGAGGGAGGGTGAATGTGGGAACAATGCTATATTACCGAGAAACTCGTTGCACTTTCTCCTTTCTCTTCTAGGACAATTTTTGTTTTGCAGCAAAAGGAAAAAAAGTTTTTTTCTTCTTTGGGGAACTAGTGGCAATATTTATTTACAAAATATTAGCAGTCCCATGCAGCAGCAGTGGAACAGAATGCAATCGAGTTTTATTACGGGGCTATTATTGTGCACAGGAAAGCAAATATTATGGATCGTTGAGCATGGATGATGATGACAGGGAGAGAATGGGAGTTGGACCATGTGCTTGCTGTAATCGTAGTAATGATCGCAGTGCACTCTCCTCCACCCACACGACATTGAATTTTCTCCAGTGCACGGCTCCACTTATTTTCTGTATGATCTTATGATGGTGGGAGTTGCAGAACTAAAATGGGAATAGTGAACTGTGGTAAACTACCTCTAATTACAATGCTAGAGCGTGCCCTTACTATAATATTAAAAAATTAAGCTGCCGACAGCTTGCCCGTAAAATCGCAAAGTGGAAAAACAAAAAGCGATTTTCCAATTTCCATTTGTAAAATTAAGATTTTTGGCTCTTAAAAAATTGATTGTTGGCTACCTCTTCCGTTCACTAGAAGATTTCTAACAGAGAAACAAATGCATATCACGTGCAAGCTGCAAGCTCGCACACACCCACGCACTTGAACCGTGTCATTAAAGAGCTTTTACGAGAAGTTAAATGACGTTTTAATAAAGTCATTATTAATTTGAAAATAATTACTAGGTCAGGTATGTGCAGGCTTCTGTCATTCATACTACATGGCATTTGCTTGCAATATTACATTATCAGAAAGATTAAAGAGGGGGAGATTACTAGACTTAGCACCGAAACCGCTGTCATACATCAAGATCAGCTTGCACACTTATAAACAACAGAACGAATGCCGAAAAGTCACAGGGACACCACTCTCATATTCCTTTGCATGTACTACTACCACCTCAATTTTATTTCCTCGTGTACCTCGGTCCCTTTACTTTGTCGTGCTCAGTAGTACTAATGCTAATGTCACTTTTCGGAGAGTTGCGTGCCTACGCCCAATATATATGCAATCATTTTTTCAGCACTAAAAATGAATGTAATCCATGTCATTTTTTTGGGAGGGAGGTCACCCCGATTTAGAGCATAGCGTCGGAGTCCCTGTTACTTTCAACTGGGAAACTGTTAGCCTTTCTCACAACCTGAGCCTATGTCACCCATCATTTTGCACCGTTCTGCTGATTAGGCAATTTATGCAAGGAATGAAAAGCACATTTATGCACGAAATGCATTTGCGTACACCCTCACTTTTTTTTCTGAGAAGAGTGATGCCTGTGGATGGAAAAAATGAAGGAATGACAAAGAGCACGCGAGGCCACAATAATAATAATTGTAATTTCCGTATAAATATGAAGAAACTCGAGTGATGTGGTTGACGCATATATGAATATAGTTTAGTATGTTTACAGAGCTTACATGCTGGCTTCCTGTGCGAAGTCCTGCTGCTATGCTTTTGCTAGAACTCTGCCAAAATCCAATTTTTTAAGTGAGAAAAAACAAATTTTTACAGAAAAACACTAATCCAGGATTTAAATTGAAAACGAAAATAATGCAGCGCATAGCACGCTTGATAGGATGCGTGAATACGTAATGGTATAATCTTGAGTAATAACATGCATGATATTATCCATCACTTGGGAAGCCAGTTAATGTCAAATAAAAGCGCTTTATTTTGTCCGATGGGAAGATAACGGATAGCGGCGTGTGCTCCGCTGCAGTTATGCATTCGTCATCCTCTCACAAAAACAGTAAATTGAATTTGTGTGCTGAGGCTGCTCCCAAAATAATGAAAAATAATATATTTTAAGCACAAAAAGTGTTTTTATTTATTATCACGCTGAGTATAGTGCCGCAGTAGTGTGGTGTGCTAAGGCAAAGTGGAGAAGGTGTAATAAAACTGCAAAGTTAATTTTTCTCTGCTGCTTATGCAAGAAAATATTATGCATTTTTTTTGTTTCAACATTTCGCTACATTTTTAGGGCTTATCACGCAACGCGAATTCCTGTCGTCATTACACTTCTAAAAATAGACTTTTACATGGCAGTTACATAGCGAAAAGAAGTAATAAAACTGTGTCCAATTAAGATTTCTAGACTAGTAAAATATAGTGGACTGTCCGTGCTCCAGGTGGAATGTGAACTACTCTGTTTTGTATGACAGCGCTGCAACGAGGAAGTTGCTACACGCCAAGTTCCCACCTGGTTAGCCTTGAATGGACTTGCGTCAGTTTCGCCGGTGGTATAATAGAGGTCAACAAAGTCATTCATTGTTCATCCTCCGCTGAGGAAGAAAAATTGCGCCAAGTCATACAAACTAAAAAAGGGACTTGCTAAAATTAATTGTTAATGTTATGATCCGGACGCATTAGCAGTATAAAAATAACAACCGATCCTTGACCCGTCTTAGGTAGCCTTTACCTACGCCAAATGGACGGCTCAGCCTAACAATGAAATACATTTTTTTGCAGATCACATCGCAAAATGGAATTAAGCTGAATATAAGTCTGCTCCACTTGCTAAAAAGTTTCTTTCCAAAGAGTCTTTTTTTATATTAGTCTGTCTATAACTGATGCAGTAACGCTACATTTTGTTTTCTTTTGCATGGCGCAGACTGTGGGAATAAAGTGAACTTAGGTACTATCCCCATTTTTCTCAAAGTTTCATCCTTTAAAAGCTGAGTTCTTAGTAAAGTTAAGTGCTGCCTTATCAAATGCACGTGTATTTGATGCAGTGCACGCTAATGCAGCGTGCACTGCAGCATGCAATAATTCTAAGACCGACTACAAACAATTCTCCCGAGTCAGCTTAATAAGTGCGAACCTATGAAAGTGACATTTAAGGCAGTTTCCTCTGGCAAACATAAACAAAAGCTCATTCATTTACAGATAAAAGCAACAAAGTCAACAGTGCTCTTTCTGTGCAGAGTATGTAGCAGTAATCGAATAAATGTGGTAGGGATGAGGTCTCTGCTAAAAAGAAGCCACTTTAATGTAAAGAAATATAAAAAGCGAAAAATATTATAGTGCAGCACCGGAGTACTATTTTTCTCAAACATTTGCAATGAAGTACAACTTTTTTTTGTTATTTTCTTGAATGCTTTGAAGCTCTTTGATTTCTGCTGGTGAGTCTCGAGGGAATGGGTTCATCTTTTTTCCCGTGCTTTTAATTAAGACTGCTATTTATTTGTATTGCTACTCTTCTCACAGTAGGGCGTACATTTTTATCAAAGAAAAACGGCAAAGTGGAAAAAAGAGGAGACGTCCTATTAGTTAAAATCCATTTATTTGGTTGATGGCATTGGAAAAGAAAGCGCAATATTTTATGTCCTTGCCGAAAAGTGCAGAAGAAAAGGGTAGTTCCTCGCTGTTACTGTGCATTTCGCTGATTTCCCACTTTTATATTTTTGCAGATACTTGTTCCGTCTTTGCTCGCTTGACTTATTGCTGACTACTCACTTTCTTTTCAATTTGTTCAATATGATGCAGCTTTTTAAGTACATGACGGAGAAATGATGAAAGACGAAATTGTCAATATGAAAAAATGGCAACAATCAATCTGCCACAAGATAACTCTTCAGTTTCATTCAGCGCCCTATTTTTATTCTCAGTAAATAAATAAACAAAATAGCGGAGCTGGGTTGTTCATTGCCGATTTTTGAGTTGGCGATGATGGGATGGGTCAACGAGTGCTAGTTCCATTCTTTTTGAACATGTCTTGGTATTTTGGGAGTGAGAATTTGTAGAGGAGTCCTTCCTTAAATGACCTTGGTCTACCAATTGGGTCGAATTCAGGTGAAGTCTGGAGTGCATTCCTGAGGCAGGACACAATATCTCGGTGCACGTCCCTAAGATCGTATCCGTGTAAGGCGGTCGTATATATTCTCGACCACTCTCCAGGCTCCAACCTAATGAATTAACGTTTTTATACCCATTAAAAAATTTAGAACTGAACAATGCTAAAGAGCTGGCAATTAGTTATAGAGTTGTTTCATACCATTGATCTTGCAAATTGTCCAAGAAATGTGTATGGAAGAGTAGGACCAGCTCCGACCAGTCGTTGGTGATGTACCCTGCTACCACGTTGCATATTGGAATGACGGTATTAAAAATGAGCCACATTTGCTCGATGATAGGATCGTAGATTTTTCCGCTTGCTATGTCGTACCAAGTCTTCTCGGGATTAGCTCCAGACTCAACATCGCGACTAAACTGGTCTTCGGTACGGCAGCTCTTGCCTTTAAATGTGGGCTGGGGGAGTTGGAAAGGGCGAACTATAGTTAACCGGTAATCTTTTAAAAATTCTTAAGAATAGTCGTGAGATTTGTCAGTTTTTCTTACTACTTGGTCCCTGTGCTCAAGGCAAAAGATGAAAAAGTTGTTGGCAAAATTCCACCCGTCTTTGGTGCTCGTAGTTGTTGTGTCATTAAGGGCGGCGGTGGCATTGGCTTCCGCGCGCTCCTTCTTCCAAACCTCTTTAATATGCATTAGATAGAAATGCCCTATGATGTAAATGTAGATGGAATCCACGGCGGGACAAACTTCTTTAAAGATGGCCAGTACGCTCGTCAAAATACTAACTTTAATTGTTTCAAAAAAGTCTGGAGGCAGGACGAAAGGATTCATACTGAGTCGTTTTTGCCAAACTTCCATCAACAGTGAGAACTTAGTCTTTGTAAAATCATCCCCACCACCTGAGCAAACTCCGTTCAGATTATCAACTGTGATATCTACTCACCAAGAAAATTGTTTAGAGATAATTATAGCCATATTTCAATAATTTTTTTTGAAAATTTTTTGCTAAATGTGAAACCTTGTTCCTCAAATATCTCGTGAATGCCATCTCTGAAGCAGTTTTCTATAACCAGCTCTCGCATATCCGCATCCTCTGTGCAGTTCTCCTTTACTGTAACTGAGCCTTCTATGCCCAGGCTTGACTTGGTGTCATGTAGCAGGCAATAGGAATACTCGAATGTGGATTGACTAGGTACCAAACAGATTTTCTTGTTTCCTGCAGTCATCATGTACTCCGTCCCCCCGGTGAATATTATGGACTTAGCTTCACCGGTTACCTCTCCCTCGTCTGAAATCAGAGTTCCGACTGAGCCAAAGTCGGGCTTATCGAAGAGGATCACTCCCTTCAAAAACAGCTCATTCATTTTGCCCAGAGGCTGGATAGATTTAATCTAGAATGTGGGAAGTGTGAAAATGTAGCAATTATTTATTAGAAAATATTTTTTTCGATTAAGCTGTAATTCTTACATCGTCCGTACGAGTGCAATGCTCTCCCAAAACGAAATAGTACATTTGAGCATTTCCCATTTTGTATTCCGCCTCGGGGTACAGGAGCCACCTGACCAAAAGGAATTGTCCTACATATAAAATTGCAGATCAAAGAATAAAAAAATATGCCATTTTAATGTACTTACGCGCCCGGTCCAACAGTACAGAGCATGCTACTAAATGTGAAATTTTTCGAATTGAGCAAATTTCGTAAGTTCGACCACTGAGTAGGTTCCGTTCTGGAGTACTGAATGTATCTCGAATCCGGCTCGAAATGCTCGTAGAGCCTGGCGTCGTAATTTTGGCGTTTGATTTTTGCACATTTGCATTCTCCCACAAATGCTAAAATAACGCTAACACTAATTATAATTTTGAAAACTGAGAAAGCCATCTGGCTTCAGTGTTTGCTAATTTAATGTAAAATCAAGCTAGTCGGGGGCGGTAAGCTCTCAATTTCGTACACATATGCCCAACACTTTTCTGTTTATCGTAATTTATAAAGTCGGGACATACAATTAAATGAGGTGTGCTAATTTTAAGATAAAGTGAAACTTAATGGATTGTACAGGGCAGAGAACCTACGGGCTGGTTACATGCTGCAAGAATGGAAAGAAATAGGGTGAATAGGATAATGTCAAAATTATTTGGAGTTGACCATTGTAAACGACCGAGTATTATGGCTGTGCTATTACAAGTATTACGTACTGCGAACATTGTTTTCCACGAAACGCAACAAATCAAAAGGGAATTAAAACGTGGAGTGCAGTCCATTGTGAAATTATGAAGTGATGTGTGTATGGCAGCGAGGCAGCTAAAAATGAGCTGAACTGAATTTAGTTCAGGAATTGCATATTACGTGTAGCTCAAATTGCTGTATGCATATTGCTACACATATTTCAGATGAGTAATATTTATTTAAACTTTAGTTAGGTATGCACATAATAGTTTTTGTTAATTATTAAAAGATTCGATAATTTATTCCTTCAATTCAACCGTTTTCAACTGCAATGGCTCGTCCTTGTTTCTTGGCTTTGAATGACGCTTTTTTCCACTTTTCTTTCCTTTCTTGTCTTTCTTGCTATGTTTGGACTTCTTTTT
This sequence comes from Acrocyrtus sp. NNG-2020, assembly GCA_027744115.1. Lineage (NCBI taxonomy): Eukaryota > Metazoa > Arthropoda > Collembola > Entomobryomorpha > Entomobryidae > Acrocyrtus > Acrocyrtus sp. NNG-2020. The sequence continues at coordinate 1,867 of JAHZND010005074.1, read as the reverse complement.
CTTCCTCCCAGTTTCTGGTTTTGGAGCTTCCGATGTGGATAGGTCGGGAGCTTTAGTTGTCGTTGTGGAAGTGGAAACTGAAGCCTCCGTGGTTGCAGATTTGCTTTCAGTCGTAGGAACATTCAGAGGTGCAAGAGCTGCTCCTTTAGTTGCAGGACTTGAAATCGGAAGAACAGTTACAGGGATCGGCACAATCTCCTCACTAGCAGATTGGTCAATCTTCTGCCTCTTCCGTCTTTGAGAATCCGGCGCTCCTCTATTATCTCCTTTAGTTGCAGGGCTTGAAATCGGAAGAACAGTTACAGGGATCGGCACAATCTCCTCACTAGCAGATTGGTCAATCTTCTGCCTCTTCCGTCTTTGAGAATCCGGCGCTCCTCTATTAGCCGTAGTACCATTCCCAAACGAATCCCTCAATTTCGTGGAGTTTAACTCCAAGAATCCGGGAGGCCTTGCAAGTGGATCAAAGGAAGGGGTGACCATGATCATTGCTTGGACGCAGCTTATCATGTTTCTCTTTTCTTTGGCTAGGTTAAATCCGCTAAACATGAGAGGGTAGTAGCCTGCCCACTGCGCGGGATTTTTCCTAGAACATTAATGGAAAATTCCTCATTCCTTTTCTCTACGACTATTTTGATTAAATTAAAAAATTAGACATTGCTGTCACTTACCATTGCTCTTTCAGCGGATACAGCAAGTCTCGTTTCAGGAGAAGTGGCAGCTCAGTCCAGTAATTATCACGAAAGCCGGCAACCGTAGTGCAGTAGGGCGACACGTAATTGAGCATTAGCCAAATCTGTTCAATCACAAAGTCGAAGGAGTCCCCATTTAAGAAATCCTCAATTGTGTCAATTTGCTTCGGTTCAGACATTGAACTAATTTCCGCAGGCTTACAGCCAAGATCAAACGATGGCGGAGTTCTGTCATCCTCAAACTGTAAAATTTTGAAAAATACACAACATACTACGTAGCAAATTTTTTTTATTGCGTGGGTAGTTTGCATCCAATTAAGTTAGAGACTACATACCAACTGCCTACACCGGCCTATGAACCTATCAGCAATCACCCAATTCCTTAAATTTCTCTGAAACTCCGTTCCGTTAGTAGCTTCTGGGTCTTTCCAGATCTCTCCACTCTTGGCGTGAATTGAAAAGTAGATTTCGACAAGGAGCTCCAAATACAGTGGGTTAAGCAAGGGACACGATTTAAACATAACTTCGGCCATGAAATGGAGCACCCGATATCTTTCCCTGGCACCCGGGATAGTCAAAATGAACTGCTTCTGAGGGGGTACTTCCAAATCCGCACCTCGTCTTTCCAGTGGATGCGAAGTACGGTACTCCCACAGTTTCATAACGCTCAAGAACTTTTCCTTCATCTGGGTTTTATCATAGCTAGACGAGCTGCATATTTCCTTCATTGATGCAAGACTTAAATCTAAAAATTTAAAATTACAGTTAACTATCGCTACACGGACTTTTAAAAATGTCATTTTAAATTGCGCCACACTTCTTACCAATTTCATACATAATTGTGCGAAAGCCAGTTTTGTAGCAGGACTGCAAAGTGTAAGTTTCCATCTCATCTGTAGCACAGTTCTTCGTAACTGTGATTTCAGATGTAGCGGAAAATGTATTCTGCACGTCTTCAACCATGCAGAGGTCTCCACCTACGCCCAAGACCACAACGCAGATTTGCTTCCCGGACCCATCATTCACAGTCCATTTAGATTTTCCAGCGAACACCACTGATTTCCCTGTCAGGGTTTCATTACCTGTAATGCCCTTTCCCGGGGAGCCAAAGTACTTCTCGGAGAAAACAACGGCAGCGCTCCTGTCAGCTATATTTACGTATAGTTCCCCCAGCG
>JAHZND010005073.1:0-15469 GCA_027744115.1 Acrocyrtus sp. NNG-2020 | reverse complement strand
CAAAGTCGTCCATAAGCAGTGGGTGATCCATTCTGACCGCTGTTCCCTCTTTTTATAGCCCAGTTCACGGAAAATGATTTATTCTTCGATTCTTCCTTCCCTGCCTTTCTATGCTGCGGAACTGTTGTAAGATATTTCTCCAAGATTTTAATTATTTATAAAAGGATTGGAAGTGGGTCGGTCTACTTGTGTAAACTGTGCAGACAAAAAATTTTTGACATGCAAATCCTTAAAAAGTACTTCCTCCTAAAGTGCTCCTCTTTCTTTTGACATTTACACAGCTTTTACTTTCTACTCTAACTTTTACTGTGTGAGTTCATATACAAATGTCCGCTTAGATAAATTATTCAAGAGTTTTAGCGTGATGACAACACGTTCTTTCACTTTGTCTTAATAATGTATGTTTATGCAACATTTCCGTGCGGGGAAACTGGAGCACTATGAATAATTTTTTTGGAAACAACAGTCCCAAATATATATACTTTCATGTGTAGGTAGTAGTGGGAGCTGAAACGAGTAATGTGAGTTGCCCCAACCAGCTCTGCAGTCTGACTGACAAAAGATACTTGTCCGCATCCACTCTTTTATATATAGAGCGTTTCTCCATGTGTTTTTCTGATGCTGAAGCTGAGGCTTCTCTGATGCTGCTCGCTTCTGCTTTGTGCAGTGGTCGTCGCAGAGGTGATTTCATGCCTTGGCTACACAGTTGAATTCGAGAAGTGCGAGAGGGGCTTCTCTTCTCCCATTCGATTAAAGTTGCTCAAAAGATGCTCCCTGTAATATGGCAAAAACCTATAGCACCTTTTACAGATTGCTGCTTGGGTACACATGCGAAAATGCTTCCCTCGAATGTAGCTACTCTGAAAGCTAGAATGAATCAGTAAAGAATAAAAAATAGAATTCCGTTCCATAAGAGCTCTAGACTCGTTGCAGGCATAAGATGCAATGTCAGGTTAAACGTGTTTGTTTTAAGCGATATGCTACAAACCAGACTGAAAACTGGAGGGAAATGCATACCTTATTATTTCATGGAAGCAATACCTTTTTTTATCTTCTGAATGACTATTTTCTTGTTTGGCACTTCCCGTTTGAATCCTTAAGATAAAAAAAAAAGATATGGATTTGCTATCGACAACGACAGTGCCTGCGGATTATAGCGTAGCGCAGACTTGGACACTTTACACGAGGAGAAAAAAATTACCTCGTATCGTTTCTCCATTTTATTGTCTCCTGGAAAGCTTCAAAGGCACTTTCGTTCACTTTGCTGTGCGAGCAATAAAAACTCTCTCTTTATCCTATGCAAAGCTAAAGTGGCGTAGTTTCTTCTCTTGTTGAAGACGTGAATTGGCTGAAGAAGCTAATAATGAAGTAATTTGTTGCTGAATGCGAAGTTTTAAGTAGGAAAACTGATAAAACGACTTAAAATAGGATTCACAACAATCTAAATACTATTATGCCTTACAAAAGGATGTCTATTTTACCATGAAAATTCCATTTCTGTCTGATTCCCTATTTCCAGCCTTATAAATACGAGTGAAATTTTCTCTGTTCTATAAGCAAAAGCTGTTTATTCATTCATGGATTGGGAAACTTATAGGTAAAATGGATTTAGGTATGTGCTGACGCGTTACTTACTTTATTACGGTAAGCAACCGTTTCTCTTCAGTGCTCACGTTGCAGATTGCATTGAGATTTGAGATCAATTTCTACAGTGTGAAATCAACAAAGAGAAAATATGGAGGTATGCTGTTGAGCCTTGAGCCACATTTCGTTTTATTTCATTGCATCTCCCCAACTGCTCTATCTTGAATTGGATTTGTGAAAAGCAGGAAATTGTGAAAGGAGAATGAAAGCGAAAATCTATATCTGCTGTCATGTAACCAGTTCAATTTCATTATTTGACATTCAGGAAGAACGATCTGAGTGTCAAGCCGCCAGCCGCATTTGATCGATGCTAGATTGGAATTTCTCCGAATTTTATAAAAAAAATACAGGGGAGCTGCTGCATGAGAAATTCAAGATAAATCACGTATGGTATTTATAGCAGAAACATGCCTATACAAATGGCAGCTTGTACCGCCATCCTTTTTGTGATCTCTGACAGACAGAAATTTTTTTCCACGAAAATTTTTATTTGAAGACCCTGGGTCACTGTGTGGAGAGCTTTGTAGATATTTTCTAGTATGATCATGTCCACATGCAGACGTAAGACAGCCTCATTGTACTTGTACATTTTTCATACATATGTACATAGTTATAGTTGCACTGTTGAACGGAAATCGAGTTCTCCTGCATATTGCTCATCATGATTCTAGCAACAGCCTTTACATGCATTAAATTAAATGAACAATTTTGTTTCCGTCTCATTTTGCACATCATTTCCTTTCGCACCACCATTTTTTAAAAAATAATTTGAGGCATAATTGACGATTCATTCAAATCTTTTGTGACTTTTAGGTTATTATGGAGTTATCGCTGCTGGATAGAAAGTTATGCCCTCACAAATCCATCATAATCACAGTTATTACGTAGTACGCACAAAACGGAACATGTTAAATACTTCTCAACTACATAATTATGTAGCAATTGTAACTGAAAGGACTTTCGATTTCAGAGAAAAGTTGAGTGACAAGTTCATAGCTCGAATGTAACCCCACCAAAAATAACATTTTAATGCATTTAAATTGTATTGAACTCCATTTTCTAATTTTGCCGCTGACTGTTAGAAAGGTAGTAGGAAATTGTAAATTGCAACCAAGTTAATTATGAATACTTTTTAGAAGCATAGCATATTTATTTCGACAATTTTCATAGGTGTTTGATGCTTAATTCGTATCCCAGCCCGTGGCAGTCTTCGTCTTGTCATTGCCTTGATAGCAACAACCTGGAGCAAGTTGCAAATAGAATATTGAACTTTTCTATTTCTACATTTTTAGTATAAAGGATGGCATCGTGTCGGAAAACCAAAACGCTCACTTTTGTACTCTTTCTAATTTTTCAGTTTTTCCCAGCTTCATCAGGTCTTCTCTACAGTAAGACAGGCATTGAACCCACAGTCCCTGACTTAGCACGGCATGAAAGAAGTCGCTAATTTATAATTTATTATCTTTTTAGTTGTTCGTCAAAACTGCAACCGTGGAACCGTTTTTACCCCAGTTCCTTCAACCGTAAACAATATATGTCTTCAGTGCAAGTGTGTAATGTCAGACATCTCTTACTGTAAGCTTCTCGCTGTTCAATTATCAGTAGTTTGTTCAGCTGCAGTAGCCGCCACGGCTACAACGGCAAGCCCTACCACCACGACATCAAGAGCTCCTACTATCCCTACTGCCACTGCGACAACTGCTACAGGTATAAATCCTAGGGCACCTGCTGCAGGTGCAATGAATATGCCTGCTCCTGCTGTAATGATGGTCACCGTGCCGCCAATGATGATGATGATGGTAGTACCACGGGACGCACAAACAATGACTTCTGCACCAGCCCCAACTGCAGGATAATACCGCAAGGAAAAGCGCTTTGCAAAATTATTTATATGGCCATTGAGGAAAGTTTGCAGTTTTACCCATTAGATAATAAAAGAAATTAATTAATCTCTTCGATTAAAAGCAAGATACAGCGCCTCCGCTCAGTTTCAAGGAAATAACACTTATTGCAGCCGAGCAAAGCTGTTTTGCATGATTAATGATAAAAGTAGCAATAAAACTAAAACTTGTAAATAGATCTTTCAGCGACGCAAATAAACAAGTATGAGAGACGCAAAACGGCAAAACGTATAATTTCATTTCATTGATGCTTCAACCTTAGCAATGTCACTGAGTGCATGTCGGATCATTACATTGAACTTATCATTGAACCTACATACAAACAAGTCTCCCCAAGTTCAAAGCATCATTTCCAGAAGTTGTACCTAAAGAAGTACTTGTCTGCTAAAAATCCATACTTGGAGCGGCATTTCAGGCCATGTGCAACCCTCGTGGTCCGAATTTCCTAATTTGTACATGAAAGAAGAAACTGATTTTTATAGCTTTTTTTGCTAACGTGCAATTACAGAATTCTGTAGCTCCAATTCCTTGTGTCTGGAATAAATGAAACGCAAAAAAATGATTTGCACTTTGTAGCAAGAAAGGATGTTCAACTATTTTTTCTGCATTTTACCGAACAGCATATAATTACAGGTTACGGGTCATGCAAGAATGAAAATATACGCAATGATGAAACGAACTACGCAGTTGTTCAATCAATAACTGGTTCATGTGCTGTGTATCGGTCCATTATGCAGTTTTGTAAGGAACTTTAATAGAGGCTTTTTTGATACGTTCATTGCTTCGTGCTTTCCAAAAATATTTTTTCTACATAAATAAACCTTGAAAGCATGCCTAGCATGAAAAGGAGGAAGAGGACACGACTCCTGCAAAATTATATGTAACAGAGACGCTAAACGAGACGAGCTTTTCCTTGACCCTCCCACTAATAGAAAAGATGATGCAACATTCTCGTCTATTCATATCATATCCCGTGAAAAACAACGTTCATTATCCCGTCAGATGTGCACGGTAGTTTTAGGTTCAGGCAAACCCTCAGCCTGAGGGTTTGCCTGAACCTAAAACTGAGGGCCTCAGGATAAATATTTCTCCGATAATTACCCATACTTATTTCAAGTTTTTTTATAATTTCATCAACTGCACTTGTCACGTCTGGGGATTTGCAAACTGCTTCTTTAATAATTGCAGACTCCATGAACATCATAAAAATGGAGCTGAAACAATGACCCTTTTCAATCAACAAATCGCAAATAGCATGATGCAATAAGATGCTAACTTGAGCTCATGCAAAGTTCAAATCAAATGGACTAAAAACTAAAATTTGCTTTAATAGCAGATATTTCAGGAAGCCTTCAAGTTGCAATACAACAGAAAAATTGCAGACGTCATGCACGAGGCAGCAACCTAAAAAGAGCAAGTTTCTTTGAGCAAATTTGGGGCTAGAGTATTAATACCTAAATCAATTATGTTAAAGAAATGTCTTATGTCTTATAGTATTTAATTTGTTCCCTATCACAATCATCGTGTCGTGACATTCATTTTTTTACAAAAACGAAATTAAGCAATAATTATATTTTCTTTCGACCAAATAAAGTGGGAAATAGATTTATTTATCAATTGAATTACCTAATTGAGATGATGGAACACGTAAAAGACATTTACAGTTTATTCTAACATTGCAGAAAGTGAAAGTATCGTAACTTTAACTTCTCTTATCAGTAACTTTTCGATGTGGTTAGGAGTAAGTATCTCAGGTAAATGTAGGAGAATTGGCTTACAGGAAGGGGCAAACTGCAACAATGCCAGAATGGGCATATGAAATGAAGAGAAAAGAAAGATTGCAGTGTGACTTTTGTGCATCATCGCTCTACATGGTTCCGTGCGTTCCATACTTGCTGGCGGAAGTTCGTTTCGTTTTCATTGCATGAAATTTCTATATCTGTATGTACGGTACGTACATGTAAGCTACGAATTCATCAGAAATCCAACACGCCGGCTTCTGTGAGCGTCTTAATAAGGCATCCTTAAATTACCGATAAAAACGATAACTACGCATAAACTATGCTTTTAATTGATTTTGAATCCTTTGGGTTAGTCAGTGGTCAGTGGTCACTTTCCTGACTGAATGAAAACTCAAAGGACAAATTCGACTCAATGTTACATGAGTTCACAATGCAAAGTCTACAGCGTTTGTATCTGGCAAAATTGCGTTGCAACTTTACCGCCAACCACACAGCCATAATAGGAAGTTCACATGTGGCTATGAATTTTATATAGCAATTTAAAATATGAATTAATTACTGACGTACGGTTAATCATAAAACAGAATTCGCTGCCTATATACGGAATATAAACAAACCATTTTATAAGAAGTAAAGTGCCAAATGGATTTCGTCAACCAAGTTAACTTATCATCAACCATAACTTCATTTAGTACAGCTTACTGGTTGGTGTACTTTACCTACTTATCATAGTAAAATCGTGTCGACCAGTTTTCAGTCAGACATTCATATGCTTCCGACAAAAAAAGCTGATTCCGTCAAAGAGACAATTAAAGCTATGTATTAACTTTTAAAATTAGACCAACGAGGGCAAGTGTATATCAACATACCGTTTCATACTCCTCATTACTCTCGAGTAATATAAAAAACGTATGTACCTGTTCCTATTTGTAAACATATTGAGAGCCAAAAGTTCAGCGAGGCCCGCCACCGCAATTCGCAATACGAGACAAGACTGGCACCACAAAATATGGAGCACTGATTACTGATAGTATAAAGAGAATCAAGTAATGTGTCTGCACCATTCATTAATTAAATTAGAGCGTCCACTTTAAAAATCCAATCGTCAATTAAAAATCAATGGACACTTATCTTTGTGAGGAAGAACGTAGTATGAACTGGACAAAGTAGACGTTGTTGCACTAGTGCGGACAGTGCATGTGTCAAACATGCGTACAGCATATATGGTTATTCTGCCAAAGGTGAGCTTAGGTCAAGCCATTCATAGTGATCATAAAATTTTGCGTTCAAAAATCAATCACGGAAAGTCGGGTGCTCTGTTACTACAAGAGCTATTGCTATCATTATCATATCAAAGGATAGAGCCAAGCCCTGTCCAATTTATAGTGCATTTATATCTATAAAGTATGCCAATTCATGCAGGTATTTTATGGAACCTTTACTACGACGTTAAGCGTTCAGTTTTTGCAGTCAAAAAGACGCAATTAGCTCAAAAGCTAAACAGGGCATTCATTCAGCGACATGGTGCGACACGTTGTACCAGTAAATAAATAGGTATACTGCGACTTTTTAATGCGCACTATTACGCCTTAAGGTCGCAACAGACGGTTGAGGGAAAGTCCGTCGTAGATTTAGTCATACCTTTCGATTCGTATTCCATTGCGTGGAAAACTAATGTATTATAAATATGATGATGGCGTTTATAAGCTTCCATAATTATATTTTTCACAAAAATGCGTTGGTAAATTATTTATTATTAGACAATATACTTTACAAAAACGCTGCATGCACATTTACTTAATATATTTCCAAAATACCTACGATACATACCTATCATATATCAGTGTATCTACTCACTCTTGTAAAATAACCATGTACTTTATGGAAGGAATTCCTTGGCGAGTAAAAGAAAGATATTGGTCCCACAAAGTCAATATATGCAACACTTTATTAAATTATTGTGTTAATTGAGGGTTTGTAACTGACCTGTAAACAGGACTGAGATCGTCCAAAGTGAAAAAGTAGCAAAAATACAAGGGATTGTAAACATTCAAAAAGGGTGATTTATCGTATTAGAACTTGTTGATTCTAAGTTTCTAGTTGCATAGAGTGCATATACTCATTTGCGAAAGCAATCAGGTACAGTAATTTTCTTTTAGCTTTCATCAATAGTTTCATGTCTAAGGAAAGCATTGAAGGGGCAGATGGAAAATTTTTGGAAAAACTTCCATCGGGAGCTTTATCTAAATTTTCGGATGTGTTCTTGCTTTTCATAATTTTAAAAGTTTTCAAAATCAAAGTGTAACATTCCGTCAACGCTGATAATAGATACGATTTTGCTGAGGATGAATCAACTGAATTCGGACCTTTAATAATTATCCATACATCACGATTTAACCCAGCTTGAATGGAGGTTCCTCCTTCTGATAAAAGAGGAATCTGTAAGCAACATAGGACAAAAAACCGTGACTTATTAGCATATAAGACTTACAATATGCTTAAAAATCAAAACTTGGACTCTTGTGAATAAATTTTACGTTGCATGCGTTAAGTGGTACATCTGCCATCGAGTGTTCCACGTTCTTAAATACGGTATCCATTTTTAGAAATGATGACAAATGTACAATACAACTTGCTGCTTCAGTTAGATTAGCAGGGTCAGATAAATCTCCATTGAATAATCTTGCTGTCCAAACATATGAGGCAATCACGTTAATAAGGCCTTTTGCAACATGCTGATTTGGTTTTACTCTCTAAAACAAAAAAATATTGCCAACTAATTTACAAATTTAGTCGAAAAAACTTAATCAACCACAAAACACGAAAATAAAATAAGTCATCAAGTCATGTGTGTAATAATTCCTACCGTTAATTCAGTCATGATGGGGATCGGATTCAAAATATCCGGTTGCCTTTTATGAAGCTTTGGACACGAACAAGAAGTGATATGCTCGTGTTTAGTGCCTTCATCATTTGTTTCAGGTATCTCCTCAACTAACGTTTTTTCAGGCTCGTCATTCCACCATGGAATCCATTCTGGAATAATATCACCAGCCCCATCAACATTTTTGGCTAAGCTTTGAAACTCACGTTTCTCTTCATCTGTCAAGTTGTTCCAAACTGCATCAGCATCATTTAAGTCTATTCCTTCCATCCTTTTCTGCAGCGGCTCATCATCGTCAGAATCTAAAGCGGATATAAAAACCGTCACCTTCGAATGATGTCAAGTAAGAGTTTATAAATTAACTATGATCAAACTAACCCAACTCCTCTGAGCCTCCCTCTCCGTAATTTTGATTTTCTAGGTTGTACTGCTGATGAAATCGCTGAAGGACCTCCTGCATCTTCTTCGCACTTTCAGGGTTTGCATGCTCCTCTGTTTTAATTTGCTCTACGACACAGTCCTTATAAAACGATTCGGAGCATTGAAGGTGTTTTGTTTCATTTTTATAGCAGGGCAAAGAACAGTAAGGAACTCCACATCGAGGACATAAATATTTTGAAGGACTTTTCTCACATCTAAAAACGATTAAAAAAACTAGTACAAATATTTGGTAGCCTATTATTTATTCTATAATCCATTACATAACAAAATCTAATAAAATTCGATACCCGTAATTACGAATACGAATACCCGTATATATGTAGCTTAATATTTTACTTACATTTGGCAAGTAGAAATGGGTGTCGTCATATTTGACGTTGACGCCATCACTGAAAACTGCTCTCTGAAAAAGGTACGCAATCAATAGTCTTTTACACAAGATTAGGACTCCAAAAACGCACTTTCACTTCTTCCTATGACCTACAGTTGACAGTTTGACAATTTATGAATTTTTCAAAAATTGCACCTTAGTAAATAAAATCACTTATCGCAAAAAGATGAAAACCAACTCTGCACAGAGCACAGCTGTACTTTCAGCAACACATATCATGTGTACCTAAATGCATTCCCGGCTCTGAATTGGGCATGGACAACTTGATGGTAGCGAATAAGAGCACGTGCTGTGCAGTTATTGGCTATGCTGTGCAGCTGCAAAGCTATAAAGCTATGTAATAAGGTGCACGAGAAAAATATTTAATTTAATTTCACATTATGCTGAATTTTAAATAATTTATTCGATGATTCTTCCACTTTAAATATATTATTTACGATTTAACTGTATATTATCCGTTGGCCATAAAAATGCTTGTGTAAATAGTATATATTAGCTTTTACGTTAACATTTGTATTTCATTATTCCCCATAAAGCTACGACTAGTTGGTTTTAACAAGATTTTCTCTATATTATTTCCTATCATTTTTCGCTCTTCCACGTAGAATTTAACCCACGGCCAAATTAAAACTTCCTTCTTCTACTGGAAACACGGAGAGGGATCCAATATATCTTGAAGACCATGACACTTGATCAATTTGCAGTATCGTTTTCTTCCCTCCATCTGGATTGGACAAATATTTGATAAATCTCGCTTCATCTATGGTCGCTGACATTAGGTGGCTGAACGCCACCAAAGTCCTTGGCTGGAACTCCTTGTCGTCAACAGCAAAATTAAGTCCCCGATAAACACAATACGTTGGGCGCTTCATTTGTGCGGTGGAAGTGTGAATAACCGGGGAATTTATAGTAATGTCTTCGTCATTGCTTGGATTCTTAGGTTCACCTTCAACGTCCTCCTTTTCCTCCTCAACTTTGTAATCAAGACCTGTCGTAATTGTGATGGGGCGTTTGATCAACTTTCCTCCATTACTGCCTTTTACAGTCTCTTCAAAAGATGTCATTCTCATTTCAGCTTGGATAAGCAAATACAAAAAACTTTTATATGGGAAGTCCATCCAAGTATCTGTCATCAGTTGTTGGCACATCCTGTTGAAGTCTTCATACACTTTGTATGGCTCATCGAGGGTGTAGCAGACCAGCGCTATGCAGTACTCTTCCGGACCTTGAAACTTTTTCTTTGAAGTATGCAGACCGCACTTGGTAGATTTTAGTAGCTGCTTTCCATGCTCTGTTAAATTTTCCATTTGTTCTTCTGTCCAGGAGCAACTGTTTCCGAACGTCAGACAGCGTCAGTCTCATGGATCTGATGGAAGGCTCGAAAAGAGGCGTCCGAACATATTCACCGATCTTTATTAAGCTTATTTTATCAGGATGCTTGTCAATGAAGCGCTCATCTCGAAATGTTAGCGCTGTAAGAGCTCCTTCCGGTTGACTTATTTCTTCAACGACTTGCACTTTTGCTGTCATTTTACACGATTTTGTCGATAGTTGTTTACTAAATAACTAAATAATCGTCTTACTAACAAATCTCAATCCGCCTTTTCATCACATCTAAATGTGTACGACATTATGAGTTACAAAAACCGAAAAATTATTATCGTTTAACTTGACCTAAATCTTCCGAGAATAGCTCAACAGAAAACAATACTGAAATTGGGGAAACGATGTACCTTGCACACTGGTTTGTAAAACTCCGTAGTACAGTTTGATGGTCTCAAATTTTGAACAGACTTGAAGTCTGTTTAAATGGGAAAAACAAAACCATTCTGCAAGTAAGCCATTCTCTAAAAACGGAGCATCAATAATATCAATATTAGAATACATTACGATAAGGAAATGGCATTAGCGATAATAAACAATCATGTAAATATGATATGATAATGAATGATAAACGAAGAACTATCCAACTATCTGTAATTTTATCTAATCTTTTTTGCACTTTTGTCTGTGTAAATCAGCAAATTCAGCAAAGCTGTTGTGGTGCTGGTGCTGTGATCATTCTCTACCTGATCAAATTTTTGATAGACTGCAATACTGTATTGAATTGACTGGCTTGTATCTTGCATGCATGTAAAAGACTGCATTTACCGATTCGCCAGTTAAGGTTAATAGAATACACTTTCCAAAGACAAAACTGCAATATTTAGTATTCCACTCTTCATCTTTATTTACGAGTTATACACTAAACCGGGGTATCATTTTCATGCTTTAGCTTGCATTATATGCTTTACCCAGTAAAGAATAATGACAAACTGGGTGGTAACATATGCAAAGATCTCTTTAATTTTTATCTTTAAACTGGGAGTGACTCACAGACAAGAAAGAATGAAAATAAAACTGAAATAGTATTCCAAATATTCCAATGGATAGGTACACAACATAGATCTGCTGCATTGAAAACTATTGTGTATTACTCTATATTATAGAAATCCAATCAATTTAATATCATCCTCTTCGAGACGAAGAACTTTTTACATGAACCGTGACGCTACTGACGCTTTATGTATTTACTTTGTACTTTGTAAAATGACAAAGATCTATTTTCTTTTAAGTAATTCCAGACAGGGTAAATATATTTTGGATTAGGATTATTAACGAATTGTTTAGCTGATTTAGTGGGTAGAGCAAATAGTAACATAAGGAGGGGTAAAAGGGAAAGCTTGTTTCTGTGAAAGGAAAGCAATATAAAGAAAGGAAGCTGTTGTTAATACAGATCTAATTGAGGACTATGCGTTTTTGGGCATGTGCTCAGTATGCCTGCTCTTGCTCCAAATCTAAAATCCAGTTTTGGGCATGTTGTACCTTATATTAGCAGGTATGTATATAAGTAGACTATATAGAGTAATATAGTTTGAAAGCATAGAATATTTTATAATTTGAGGGATTGGCAATTCTAGTCTATCCATAGCCAGCACGTAGGAATCTAAATACAATTTAAAGGCTAGAAATACTTTATTGTAAAAAAATATTTAAAATAAATCCAATAGAATATTCACACGTCGAAAGTGGCTGAGTTAATAAACCACGCAATTAATTAGTTTAAATGCTCAATTTTATGTACATCTGTTAAAATCGACATTATGCAATGTTTATTTCAACAAAAAAGTAGGCATCCAAGAATAAGACTTTTAGCGCATTCCCCTGTTTGAAGTATAGATGAACAGACATTCAATCTCATCACTTTTAGCACGGCAAACAAGATTACTATCACATATCTAGTAATCTTGTTTGCCGTGCTTTTAGTTGATACTAGATTAAGATGACTTTACAATTTCTGTTCTGTATATGGGCACATTTGTGAGTCTAAATAGCTCGACCTAAAACCAAATTACCGTAATAATGACTGTAGAGTTCCCAAAGCTTCAGCGGAAACGACTGTTGCGCTTTGTGTGAGCTACATCACTTTCTAAAGTTTCAAGTCTTAAACCTGAAAACAGTCATGCACTAAAAGCCTCCAATGCTCTCTCAAGTTCATTAAAGCAACAATTTTGTATTGTTCGATTGCCCTGCTTCATTGCTTGGAAAAAATGATCTTCAATTGTGGCCATCAGAAAACTATCAAGTTGAGACCTACGTCTTCAAGTATTTTCTTAGGGGTATTTGTGTGTATCTGTGTTGTATTTGTCAATGGAAGTCAGCCAAATGTGCTTAGCCATGACTCGGAAGAACGCAGAGGATCAGAAGCAGCAAGATTCTTATACTGGATTACCCCGTACTGGAACATGGATATTTTTGTATACATCCTGCCCTTCGCAATAATTCCATTTGCTCTTATTACAATGTTACTTATTTATCCACCCCGGCGATACTACTTCTCTGCACCCCCTCCACCACAGTACATGGGCTATTTTCTCGCCAATGATACGAACAGAGGCTGGTGAAAGTGGAGGTCGTAAGTATTTATCTACATGGTGAAGGGAGCTACTGCGATGCTATAGTTTAAGACATGAATGGATGTCACGTCTTGAATGGAGTCCATTTTTTAAAAGACTTTATTATAAACTATGTAGTTTAATGCGATAGTGTATTTATAACTTTGTATACCTAGCTCAACCGTGAATAATATATTCTTTGTTGTCGCTCTTTGTATTTACGACGAATTAAAAGCAACATCAAAATATTGACTGATTTATAGCCAACGATGTCAGAGACTAATTTTTGCAATTTTTATTCGGACCCTGGCCAGCCTAATCCTTATGAGGTTTCAACTGCGTCGGGGCTCCTGCAATATTTAAAGAGAGGTGCTCACATTTTGTAATAATGTTTACTTATCCATTCTAAAGGCTTATCTCATTGACATCAAAGGAGGAAAAAATATGCTGAAATCGTGTGAAAGAACAGAAAATGTTTATACTTCTTATTATGAGAATTTACTTTACTTGCTGGTTGTAGTGTCGTACCTACGGGGCAAGATAAACATTGAATTAATGTAAAAATGGAATTCTTTTCCTTCGTGCTAAAAAGCTGCACATCTGTTTGAAGTTGTACTTATTTCCCACGCAAGTTTTCCTAAAAGATTTAGAACGTAAGCTATAAAGCTCAAATTCAAATGTTAAATCACTTGCGTTACTTGCGTATTATCTTCATTGTCTTTGCAATTAACTCCGAAAAGATACTCCATTTCCGTTTTTCATAATAAATTCTCTAAACTAGGCAAACCTGCTACTTCTGTAAACCCGGGTGGTTGGCTTGCTGATAAAATCATATATAGTTTTATTCTTTTTTAATAGTACGCGTAAGGAGTTACGCTCATCTTCATAGCATATAGCTTTGCCATAATCATACTTTGTCATTCATTCCCATATATTTTTTCATCTTTGTTCTTCTTGTCAGCACTTTATGTGCAAAAAGCAATAAAAATTTTCATAAATTCGCTATTTCATCGCGTCGGGATAACTAATACGATGACAGATTTCATACTCCATGCTACGACTCCTATAACACATCGATAGCATGTACAAAACTCATATAATGTAAACGTTACAGTAACGAGTGTGGAACTATACCAGTCATATTTAAGGAAAGAGTTACATTTTCTGAAAATAAATGCAGCATCAACACTTAACTAAAGCGCTTATGAATCAAAATGGTAATTACTGTTATTTATTGCCTTTTCAGCATTATTATTATTCAGTTCATATGCAGAAGCACTTATTATTGACAAAAACGCAATTGCTTTCCATTGTGCATTGTGCAAGCTAGTATCCAGTTCTACTCCCAAAAAAGCCAACATAAACTACATTCTTCATCGCTATGTTTAAAATCACAATCCTGAGTGTGTGCTGCGGATGATCAGTGCAGAAGGAGTCATGGAAAGCTTTAACTTTTGAATTTGCAAAACTTCATAGCAGGTATACCTATAGCATAGGTAAATTTGCTTCGTTTCTTTACTCATCTGCACTATTTAACCATTCCACTTTTCGTTTTTTATGGTTTCTTCACTGGAAGGAAGGTAAATGGTAGGGTTATTCCCAGTACTACAATACAGTGAGCTACTGACTGAATAAAATCGAAAAGCGTCAGAATGTATGCGCTTAATCATTAGCACAGCAGTCGGTTTTATCAGTAACAAAAGCAAACAAGCGCACATAGGTATTACACAAATGTTTTTAGCCCGTGTGTGGAAGCTGCGTTTTTTATCTGAAAGGATGAACTGGATAGCGAGCAGAGTAACACCGTCAGCTCATGATAATGATAGTACTGATGGTGATGACGATGACAATGATTATATTATGGGATGCCATGCTGCCAGTACTAGTACTAAATACAAAGTTTGACTTGTTTTCCCACTCCTCCGTGGTTAGCTTTATATAGATAATTGAGCTGTAGTGAGTAGTGGTGTTGGTGGGCCGAGGATATGTAGAAATATGTGTGAATTTCATACATATTACATACTCCAGGAGGAGATGTGCAGAAAAACTTGGACGGGGAGTAAGCGAGAGAATAGGAGCTGCCGGAGAGTGAGACCATGAGGAAGAGCTAAAAAAGCAGGAGATTGCACAGGAAAGCATAGCATGAGCATATTATGAAAGTGTGTTTTATAAGGAAGAGAGCAGCGGATTGACTTTGAATGAGAATGACGATGGGAATGTTTGGTCTTGGTTCTTGTTTGATATTTCACCAGCAAAAATGTAGTAACAAAGCGTGCACAGTTTTATACTGGTTGATTGCGATGTGATGATGACGATGTTTTTAACAGCAAGTCAGTCCATGTCTTACTCTCCTTCTGTTATGTTCTGTGGATATTTCGTTTTCGTCACATATTCTGCTCTTTTTACCATCACAAAGCTAATGTTATTATTACCAATAATATTTATATAATACATTTTAGCAGCTTTAAGATAAAGATAGTGCGCCAGATAGGTTGCTCTTCGGATTTTACTTGGCCACATGTTTTTTTGGG
>JAHZND010005072.1:0-25794 GCA_027744115.1 Acrocyrtus sp. NNG-2020 | reverse complement strand
TTAGATGTGTTGACATTATTTTTACAGATCAACAATGCCAATTAATAACTGCATTGGCAGACAAAACAAAGAATAATTATAGTACATACATTAATATGTAAATAATATATTCTAGAACGTTGAGTCCAGCTACGTCAAATTTATCCCCTGAGGACAATCGCAGCGGGGGTAAACCGAAGAGCAGGTGAGTATTTACAAATTACAATTTTCAATTTGTAAAAGTAAAGAATTTTGAGCTTAATTTTCAACTTCATCGTTTTTGTTGTGTAATTTTAATTTGGTAGAACTTTTGTAGTTCTCGTTTTAATTTATCTCACTCATGTTTTTTATTAATTATTTAATTTATTTGTTCTTTGTATCTAAAAAGTGGACACGCTTTTTTGAATTTTGTTTTATATTATATTTGTTGCACGATATGTGATGATAGCACGATATTTGCACGAATTATTCTATTTTGTTAGTTTGTTCTGGGCAAGCTTCAATTTTTAATTAAGTTAAACATTATTTTCGTCACATTATTTTCAGTTTATTTATTCAGATTTCCTGATTATTATTTGGAGTCATCTGCTTTTTTCTCACTTAAAGTAAAATATTAATGGCTGTCTGTCTTTGTATCTTGTTTAAATCGTAATCTACTTTCTCTAAACCTTTTTTCTTCCAAGCAAACCCATCAGTCAAATTCAGAGGAGGACTCAACTTACTCGGTAACTCTTTTAAAACGAAGTCTTTGTTTAAACTCGAATTGTAAATATTTCCTACTTTTAAATTGCAATCAAAATTTTTGCTACTTTTGGGAAATGTTTATGGGCTCAAAAATAATTTGTACCCTGATAAGGTCAATCAATGATCATAAAAACGCTTATGGTCGTTGTAAAAACAGGTCGCTTTTGAAGGTGTGGGATAATGGAATGCAATAATTTTATGGTGTGCGTATTGATTACTTTTATGTATTCCAAAGCAAACGAATGTCCTGTCTTGCCAAAAATGAAAATTTGTTGAGAACGTTTAGTTAAATGTTGCTGCTCCTGCTAAATGTATTTGACTTGCTATATGAAGACATAAAGAAGTTTATAAGTGAGTGTGTGTGGGTGTTGAATGTCTCGAAACTAATCATATTTATGAAAGGTGTGAACATGCAAATCTCTATTTAAAATTTCTTATATAATTTTTTGATAGTGTGTCGGAAAACCACCCAGCAGCAAATTATTGTTTTTTCTCTAGAATATTTATAATTAGAAAAGTTGTGAAGAAATAACCATTATAAAAATTCTTAATATGATGATGTCTAAATTCTTTTAAAGTTTACATGTCCTCTTTGTTTGTTTTTGTACCATTAGGCTGCGTAAAAATGAAATGTGCTTGGATGGGTAAACAAAAAATCTATATTTAATCCGTAATTACTTAAATCTTTAAATCCTCAAATTATCTGCAAAATAATTAGCAGCTATATATGTTCAAAATCAGCAAGATCGTTTACAAACTTACTTTGGCTGAAGCAATGTATGTAACTTTTACTGCAGAAATTTGCGATGTTGTGATGCTCGTTCGTAATATTGTCGTTTGTAATTGTGCATTTTTTGAAAGTTGAATGATACCTAATTAAAACGTAATTTGCAATCGTGGAATGCACATGATATATAACAGCCTGTGTTTCCTTCCAAAGAAAAGTAAGTCTCTATTTAATAGACTTTACAACGGTAATTTTCGGTAACTGCTACTGAAATGAGATTCCTGTAAGTATTACCACAATAATATGATTACTAGTGAGCAAACATAATTGACTCTTTAATTTTCCTCCCATCCAAGCTTGACAACTTTTCGATATGTCATATCATAATGTAACTCTTCTCACGGGCAATCGTAACAGTGTCATGTGTAATATGATTATTATTAGAAACTAGAAATTAGTTATCTACAGAAAAATTTGCTAGGTAGTGAAAGTTTTAAAAACGTCTAGTTTGTTGTAAGTATTATAGCACTTATTTATATCGCTTAATTATTTTTCTTTTAATTAACTGTAGATTGCCGACAATTCATGGTGTGAAAGTTCCCCCTCCTACCTCGCTTGCTTTTACTTCCTCTGCTAATGCTAGCAAGATTAATGGTGTTCATAGGACTCATTCACAGTCGGAGAATGCTATTAATACCATAACTAGTTTTAGCACTGCTACTGCACTTACACCCACGACTCCTACAGTAGACGAGGATGGATTTACAAAACCAAACTCTAAGGGAATTATTAGTTACTTCAAAAATTCGGGATTGTTAGGATCTAAGAAGGATGCGCACAAAAGTTTGACATCAGGGATACATTTGTCTCCGAATCCTATGAAATCTCCGATGAAATGGTTTGCTTCCATTGCTAGTCCAAAGAAACCATCATCGGCAACACAGAGGTCTGTGTCAGCTACTGCGTCTGCTGATGACTTATACCTTGGTACTTGTGAAAATAGCACAAGAGCACACGATGTACCGTCTTCCCTTCGAGGTCCAGCTGAAAATGGCGTTCCCAACAAGAATAACGTGGGATGTCTCAGGGTTCGAAAATCAATCTCTTGTGATGACAACCTATCGACAATAGGAGAACAGGCGGAAAGTCAACCATTTTGCTGCAAAACAAAAACGAATAGAGGAAGAGACAAATTAGGCTCGCTATCAACAGTAGTGGAAATTAAGCAAGAAGTGCCGTCGCCATTAAAACGGGAAAATTTAGACGATGAAGTATTTGAAAAGGCTGGAGTACTTCCACTTGGCTTAATGCGAGAAAGGTCCGATACAGAAAGTAATTGGTCGCAGTCACAATCCACTTTTGGCTCGTTACTCAGTGTGAAATCTGAGGTTCCCGTTAAAGTAGAAATAGAATCCCCTGTCTTTCCCAGACCAAAATCTACAAATGAAGTTACAGTTAGTGATAAGATAACGCCACGAAAACCACCTAGGCTTAGTCTCACAGGAAATACCACAGGGAAGAGTGGAGTTAGGGCTCCATCATCCTCCCGAAGAACTAGTGGAGGAACTAGTTCTACTGTTACATCATCCTCTTATTCACATAGACTTAGTTTACCGGGTGCTCCGCGAAAGTCAAGGGTGAGTACTAGCCCAAAGCAGAAAACTGTAACAACAACGGTGACACCTAAAAAGCCACCTCGTCTCAGCTTGACAGGTTTTTTGTCTCCAAAATTCTATACATATAGCATGTTGCACGTTTCTGGTCACTTTAAGGTGCAAACATACTTTGTGTATGAGTCGTAGATTGTGCTAGCTTCCTTCACTAATTTTTAGGCGCTGGAGGTTCTGTAAATCCTAGGAATCGTCGCCAGTCGGACATCCCTACGACAAATGCCGTAGGGAAACTGCCCAGTGGGAGTGTTACCGTTCAACCAAAATCCCCTGCACCTGCACGCCGCGCTTCCGTTGCTAATTTACGCAAATCTTTTAGCTCTCGAGCTGTTCCAGTTGGCGCATCAGTCACTAGTTCTAGCCCTGCTTTGACCTGTCCGAGTAGCCCGGCTTCTAGTAACGTCAGTAGATACGCTGCTCGTAAATCTTTAAAACAGGCTGAGCTTGCCGCAATTCGAACTAGGTTTAATTGTAGTCCACTAATTTTTAATTGTATTGTTTCCTACTCTTTTAATATTAATTCTATATGCTTCTCCAGCACGTAGCTAAGATTTCATTGCTTTTATATATACAACTTGCTCAATGTTTGATAACCATCTCAAAAATAACTATAATTTCGAAGTTATATTAGGTATGTGGATTACTAAATTAGCCAACACATTTTTTAGATTGCCTGTGGCAGGAAGTAGAGGGGATCCTAAGGATTCCAAATCCTTGCAATCTACACCTTCTGGATCAAGAAGTAATCTTAGTACTGGAGGGTCAGCAAAATTTGATTTGGGGTCTAAGCGGGCGTCGTTTGTTGAGGTAATTAGAGAGAGACATATGTCAATTTCCTGTATCACTAGCAATAATCTGTAACAATTCTATGATAAATTCGGGGTGCTCTATTATGTCTTCTGAAATCGTATCGTTTCAGACGGGATTTGCTTCCGATCGTGAGATTATACCTACATATACTCCTGGAACTCCAGCCAGTGTTATTTCCACACCAATTTCAACTCCAGTTGTAGGGCTAACTGGAGAGGAACGTTTTAGCGCTGTACAGGCGTTGGAGACACTAAGGAATGAAAATAAAGATCTAAATGAGAAATTGGAAACCTTGAAAGGTAACTAAAAAGAGCAGTATCCTATCTTGCCCAAACGTAAAGAAATATTTAGGTAATTTATTATTAATTTATGTACAATTTCAGCAAAAAGAGCAACTGATTTGGAAAAGTTACGTGAGGTTGATCGTCTAAGACTGGAAGTGGAGACGTTAAATGAGTTCCGCGCAAAGGTTTTAGAATCCCAAGCCGCACTTCAACGAGATCTAAAGAAGGCTAAAAATGATGCACGCGAAGCTATCGAGGCAAAAGAACGACATGCAGAAGAAATGGCAGAACTCTCTGAAGCTGTTGAAATGGCCACTTTGGATAAGGAAATGGCAGAGGAAAAGTCAGAAACTTTGCAACTGGAATTGGATCAAGCTGGAGAAAAAATTGAAGAGTTGGAAACGGAATTGAAAACAATTAAAGAAGAAATCAATGGAAAAGTCAGTCTAGATTCTGGAGAAGTTACGGCAATACATGTGAAACAGTATCAGGCTGAGAATGCACGATTACGCGAAGCTCTGTTAAAGTAAAATCTTAAGTGTTGTTAAGCTAATTTGTTTACATTTAAATAGTTCTTAATGTTTAGTCCAATGTTAGTTTCAACTCATATGTAAATTATTACTAATACAATTATTTTATTTTGTTGACTTACTTAGATTGAGAGATACTTCAGCACATGAGAAGCATCTCCATCAGAAAACATTAAAAGAAACGGAGACTCTTCGTAATGAAGTTAAGGAGCTAACTCGAACAAAAGAGAGACTCGAAAGCCGTCACGAAGAGCTGGAAGTTCAAGTGTCAGATTTACAAGAGAGAAATGATGCTGCCCTGGGAGCAGAAGAAATGGTAGAAAACCTTACTGTTAAAAACTTGAATTTAGAAGAGAAGGTAGCACAGTTGACCGAAGCCGTGGCAGATCTCGAGGCTCTACAAGATGTAAACGATCAGCTACAGGAATCTGCTAAGGAGCTGGAAATGGAATTACGAGATGATTTACAACAAGCTGTCATTGCAAGTCAAAGTGTAAGAAATGCAATTAATTTTAAGTTGTAAAGAGTGCAAAAGAAACCAATAATAACTTAAAGAACATTTGATCATGATTACTTTCTTAAAATTTAGATTATTCGAGACCGGGATGCTTTACTGGAAACAATTGCCGATTACAATGGTACCATTGTAAAGTTCCGGGATTTAGTACAGAAGCTTACTGATGAAAACGCTTTGCTGCGAAGAAATTTAGAAGAGGAGTCCACCAAGAGTATTCCTGGCCTAACAGAAGCCCTGGATTTCAAGAAAATGTTCGCAGAAACCAAAGCTCAGACTACAGCAATCGACCTGGAGTTGAGGCGTTTGGAAGCAAAGGAAGCAGCTACGCACGTTCAGTACCTTAGCGCGTTCATGCCCGAAGGTTTCATGAAACGTGGAGGGGACTACGATGCAATCCTCGTTCTGCTATTGATCCCGCGACTAATGTGTAAAGCAGAATTGCTCCTCGGCCAAGTGAGGGAAAAGTTAATGCCTGCAAATTTGACTGTGGAAGGAGTTTCATCCGCAGAAAGTGTTGCAGTATCATCAGATGTCGAGCGATACGCATTCTCCTCGCAGTTGTGTTTCCTTCTGTACACCTTACTAAGTGAACTTCATAGATGGATAAGTGCGCTGAATACTTGCGGTTCGGACAACTTCCTGAAAGTTGGGCTTCTTATTTCTGAATTAAACATACAGGAAAGGGCAGTGGACTTTTATTTAGAATTGCTGCGAAAGAGCCAGGTACTCCGAAAAATCCTCAGTATAATGTATTTTAGTATTTTGAAAAGTTTAATCATTATTGACAATTCTTAATCATTTGTTTTTTAAAGCTGGATGAAAATATTCCAACGGAAGGTCTTGAAAAGTGCATTATTTCTTTCCAAAATTTCTATACTGCCAATTTGAGTGAAGAGCCATTAGAGTCTGGAACTCTTGTATCAGACTTATGTTTAGCATCTGCAGCTGCCAGCGATTGCATTGTAATTGATGTTTCAAGACTATTAGCAATGTTGAAGGTCGGTAATTTGTTACTACCCTAACTACACTATATATTTCACCATAAATAGGCGTATTGAAGTGTCATTATAATAGTGGTAATAGTTTGGAACTTTTAATTATGTTTACTCTAGAAAGTTGAAAAAGATTCCAATATGACCGCGCTTCTGCAAGATATAAAGACCATCGGGGAGTCGCTGAGACAATTATCAAAACGGACGAGAAGATACCTTCCAGATCCTCCTAGACAACCTCCAGTGTCCAGCAAACTTCAATCTCAACTACTAAACGATGCCGTTACGCTCTCCAAAGTTGTGAAGATTCTTCAAGAAACTTGTAAGCAGTCTGTACGGCATGTTGGAATGTTGACTGGTGAGTAATTAGTGGAAATAATGCCTAATATGTCTTTCTGTTGATTAAACAAGTTAAAAAATTATAAGTCTCAGTAAATCTCTCAAATTAATGTTTCGCCATTTAGGAAATGAAGGAATAACTAGCAGTAAACTGGAGGAATTTTTGCAAGCTGCAATGGATAAGTGTGATAGCCATGTAGAGGGAGCAGGTGGCATAAAGGAAGTTATTAAAGAATGGTTGACTACTTCACTTATGACGATGACTGATCTTGCCCAAGTAGTCAATGAGGCTCCTGTTGCGCCAAAAGAAAAGCCACCAGCACCATTGAGCATTCGTGCACAAACTGTGAAGGCAGAGTTGGATCAGACAAGGAACTTGAAGATACAATTGGAAGACAAGGAAGCTTCAATAAAAGTGAGACATTGTGATTGTAGACACATTGTGACATTGAGAGTAGTTATTTTGTTTATTGTAAATAGACTCATTTTTTATTTTAATTATTTTTGTCTTCCAATTGTGGTTTTGAAGGAACTGAGAAAAGTTTTACGAGCAAAGCAGGATGAATTGAGCGAGGCAACTATTCGCAAAGAGCTCGCGGAAAAGAAACTTTCAAACACTACTAAAGATAATGATATGGTAGTGGAAAAACTAACCAGAAAGTTGGAGGACGTCCAAAGTATGTTGCAGAGAAAGGAGAGAGAGTTTCAGGCGACTCTAGAACATTTCCAGTCAGATATAGAAAGTCTGGAAGAAGAGCGTGGCGAGTTAAAGGAAAAACTCATGTCTGTTTCAAAAATACGACTCTTGGAAGGGCTTACGAGGAGTCCCGGTAGGCATAAACACCGTTTCACCAGGGATATGAACAACTATTTTTCTTTTTTTTTACAACATTGTTGTTTTTTTAAATAGCTGCTTCCCCATTACAATCTCCAATTCATGGAATACAGTCAAATACGCAACAAGGAGTAGGTGGAGTCAGCTCGGTTGGAACTGGACCAGGTGGACCTGCATCCGACGGCCTTATAGAGTACACTCGTCATTTACAGCGAGAATTGTGGCGACTAAGGTCTCAGAAAGTGGTAGAAAACCTGAAAAAGTTACCTCCATTAGATCTTCCGAAAAAATCAGATGATGCCATCAAGCAGATGGAACATGAGCTTGGAGAACTGAAAACGGTAACCATTTTGTTGAGTAGCTCTTTGGCTCGTCTTCTATGTTGTTCATTCATGACAATTAATTAATTAAATTTTAAAAACCTATCACGACCAATTTTAGGAGTGGACCAAGAACATCTGCAATGCATTACAAATATCACTCAGTTCAACATTAAATGCATCTCGTAAAGAGTTTCTATTGAATGAAAATCATCGCCACAAGCTGGGACTGGCTAAAAAGATGGCCGATTTGAAACACAGGATTTGTCAGTTGCAAGCGGATAGGAAGTGTGCTAATGTCAAAAAGGCTGATTTCGCTGCGTTCACAACAGAAAGGTCAGCAAAAGACGCGGAAAATGAGTTACGAAAAGTTGGAATTATCAGATTTCCAGGATGGGAGAAGAGCAAAGAAGAACCACAGAAACTTGTGTTGTCTGCAGATCAGTTACGAAGGATTCATCAGTTGTTGAGCCCAATAGCATAAAGTCAGAATAGATAAAAGTAAGTTACCTATGTAGCTTTGGGCGCTTGTTGCTTCATACTACGCAATACACAAAAGTGTTCTAAGAACATATTATTGAACGAACATAGGACAAACATAGCATGCATACATTTTGAAAGTAAAAGATAAATAATAATCTCGATTAATTATGGTGGGGGTATGTTAAATTTTCACATATTTTTGGTGCAAAAGGTATTCGCTTAACTTATCTATTTATTGTAATTAATTATTATTACCCAGTAATTGTAAAAAAGGATGGATATACACAGAAAAGACTTTGCCTACACCTTGCACAGAATTATTTGATAAACGAATCGTGTGTGATCAAATAAAAAGTAAATTGAAACATGAACACTGCAAACTGTTGTCTGTTATCATCAGTTATTAAAATCCGATTATCCTGTTCTTGGAAATTTTCCTCCTCGCCCCCCTCCTCCTCTTCCCCTACCACCACCACCACCACCACCACCACCTCCAGGAGCAGATCCTAGACCTGGTCGGCCAGTCAGGCCGCCCCCTGTGTGGTAAAAAAAATAGTTTTTATTGTTAGACTTCATAAATTCAAATTGTTTTTGTTTATTGACAAATTAAAAAATGGAGTTTACCTCTGCCACCTCCTCTTCCTCGTCCTCCACCTCTTCCACCACCCCGGAAGTCTCTTCTACCTCGATTTCCTGAACCACCTGAACTTTCCTCCTCTTTGACCATGTCAATAACTTCATCTGGGATTCTGAGATACTTGATATTTGTACCACGGATATAGCACTCCGGCATCCTCCAAAACTTGTCACCATCCTAAACAGACATTGTAATCACAAAGTATGACAACACAGTGATTACTAAAAGCGCGAAGGAAGTAAATTAATGGCTCTTCTAACGATACCCTTGACGTGCAGATAACATCTCGGAGGCAAATGTTCATCCAGCCATCACAAGCCTGAAGGTGACCGTTATATGTTTCACCATTCTTCAACTCCACCAGCTATAAAGCAAATTTAAAACGAAAACAAACAAGGTTACAACAAAAAGGTATTTAAAAACTCGTCATAATATTCATCATAATTTTGAAATCATATCATTCTTTGTATTTTAACTCTTTAAAAACTAAAACTAACCATTGGCATGTACTGCGCCGCCCTTAACAGAGATAGTGGCAACATCCTACACCAACCGAAGACTTCACCAACTGTCAAACTTAATTACAATTAGCAATTAAATCAGAGACAAACAATTAGTTTGATTTAGCACAGTTGATTACTACAGTCATAAGCCGACTAGATTGAACTTCAAAACAAAACAGGTGCTGTTCCAATAATACAAAATTTTGAATTATAGCCCTTCCCGCCATTACCCTGGGGCAGTGTAAACAATCCTTCATAGCGCATTGACTTTTCCCTTGAGTCAGTAGTTCTTTGCCCACACTCAAGAATTTTGACGTTTCTCGCCTGCCCTTGGATCGAATTTAGAACGATTTTTTGCTCAACGTCATCAGACCGCATCATCCATCATCATCGCCGTCGTTCTCTCTCCTTCTGTCTCAGGCGATTTTTTAACGTCGGCCCCTTCTTCCTTCCTTCACCACTTCGTTCATAACGTTGCAAAATTAGCTATCTCAAAAAGCCAAACAAATATGCTACGTACTGCACTCCAATTCTGAAACGTATCAATACTCCTACTCCTACTCCGTACAACGTAATGGAAAATAGCTACCTTACTTCTGACACACAATCCGGCATGGACTGAACGTTTCAGATAACGTCAGAGAAAATGTTGTATTTGGTTTAGCATGGGCCGCCGCTGAAAAAGCATTGGCAGGTTATGGGGCTGTCTCTCTTAAATAGAGTGGGAGGCATGAGGTGCGGCTACAGTTGCAGGCTTTTCTACTGCCTCTTTGGACTGTTCAACCCTCTCTTCAGTCCTTTCCACTCAGACTCGGCGTAGAGTTAACTTGTTGTGTCGACTGAGGAATTTTTTGTGAAATTTTCGAAAAATAATCATCCAAAATGGTAAGATATTCAATTAATTTCAGAATTAGTAACTAATTTGTGTGTAGCTAATTGCTCATAATTTGAAAGCGGTTAAGTGCAGTAGGACGTTTTAGTATTAAATTTAAAAAATTCAGTTTTTTGAGAGCATGCTGCTCTGTCAGGAGAGCGGCGTACCATACGGACGTACTTGAGTTTGCTGGGAAGCGGCGTGCGTCATCCTACGCCATTTATAAGGGTTTGCATGGGGTTTTTAGCGGTTTTGGCTAGGGCTAGAGTATAAATGCAGCAAATTAGCAGTTGCAGTTACTAATTTGATTATGGGTTCCAAATTAATTTCCTGAAATTTTAGAGCATGGGTTTAACGGATAAAAAGAGAAAGCAGGAGTAATATGGCGAGGGAGATAAGATTAGGTATTCCTTAAATAATGTCACGCTTTATAGTGGTGGGGCGGCGGAACTGTTGATAGTACAGGTGAAGGTTCTGATTTAATTTCAAAACGGCCATAACCCTTAGATGTTTGAAATTTGGAAAGTTGTAGAATCGCTTTATAAAATGTCAGAAATTTGCTCAATGCCAAATAAATATGTAGGAAGAGGAGTAAGCTGTAGGTTAGGTTGTGTAATAAAATGACAAAATGAGTTTTTATTTTACTACCCAGGGTGCAATAAGGTTTGATCATTGATATTTCATTAATCTGAAATTTTACGGCTTATCAGTACCATGAGGGTACTACTCTCGTCTTTAAATTACTCGAACACTTCGAATTAATGTACTTCTCTACCTTTTTCAGGTGAACTTCACCGTAGACGAGATCCGTGGTATGATGGACAAAAAGCGGAATATCCGTAATATGTCCGTCATTGCCCACGTCGATCACGGAAAATCAACTCTGACTGATTCTTTGGTTTCGAAAGCCGGTATTATTGCAGGAGCTAAGGCTGGTGAAACAAGGTTTACCGATACTCGTCAGGATGAGCAGGACCGTTGCATTACCATCAAGTCTACGTAAGTTAGCTTTAATTGGAATAGATATTGTGATGTGTTCTGCATAATGCAGATTTTTTTTCATTATGCATAATGCAGATTTTTTTCATTATGCATTATGTAGCTGAAATTTATAAAACTTTGTGATTTTTTAAACAGGGCTATTTCTATGTACTTTGAGCTCGAAGACAGAGATTTGGTATTCATCAACCAACCAGATCAGCGAGAAAAGGACACTAAGGGGTTTTTAATCAATCTTATCGATTCCCCGGGGCACGTCGATTTCTCCAGTGAAGTAACAGCTGCTCTTCGTGTCACTGATGGAGCATTGGTCGTTGTCGATTGTGTATCTGGTATGTAGATATTTTTAAATTTAACTTTTAAATTTCATTTCAAAGTTGTCAGTTAGTATGTTGCAAAATGATGATTGTTCTTCACAGACCTGTTCTGATTAACCGTGATAGATATTTAGAACGGCCATCTGATTGTTAATTTTACTACTATAATTAGCTACTCTTCTTGAAATTTTTTTTTGCAAGGGCAGTTAATTGAATTTTGCTTTTATTGAAATTTAGGTGTCTGCGTACAAACTGAAACTGTACTTCGTCAAGCTATTGCTGAAAGGATTAAGCCTGTTCTTTTCATGAACAAGATGGATCGTGCGCTCTTGGAACTTCAACTTGAACAGGAAGATTTGTTCCAAACTTTCCAACGTATCGTCGAAAACGTTAACGTCATCATCGCTACGTACAATGACGATTCCGGTCCAATGGGTGAGGTCCGAGTTGATCCCTCAAGGGGTAGCGTTGGTTTCGGTTCCGGACTTCACGGATGGGCTTTTACTCTTAAGCAGTTTGCTGAGATGTATGCTGACAAGTTCAAGATCGATGTCAACAAACTTATGGCTCGTCTTTGGGGAGACAGCTTTTTCAACCCTACCACCAAGAAATGGGCCAAGCAAAAGGAAGTAGACAACAAGCGTTCTTTTAACATGTACGTATTGGACCCCATCTACAAGGTCTTTGACGCCATCATGAACTACAAGAAGGATATGGTCAACACCCTTTTGGAAAAGCTCAAGATCGAACTTCGCCCAGATGACAGAGATAAGGATGGAAAACAACTTTTGAAGGTTGTAATGAGAAATTGGCTTCCAGCTGGAGAGACTTTGCTTCAGATGATTGCCATCCATCTTCCTTCTCCCGTGACAGCTCAGAAGTACCGTATGGAGATGTTGTACGAAGGACCTCACGATGACGAAGCAGCTATTGGCGTCAAGGTAAAGATCAAATGAATAAATAATCGGTGGCGGTTTTTTAAAATGTTAATGTAGTAACGATAAAGAAATATGAAGAATCGTAATTCGTACAAGAAGTGATGATGAATAATTTCTGAAAGTCCGATATTCTCTCCTTCCGGAGCTTCAAAATGTGCCGTTAAGGTTGTGATTAAGTTCCCATTATCGGAGTCCGAAAGGACTGTAACCCACCGATAGTGAGTGATGAGAGAGAAGTTGTGGAAGTTTTTCAGAAATGTCTGACTTGACGCTATTTGTATTGAATATTTTAGTTTTGGATTTATCATTTTTTTAAATTGTTGCATTTTAAATTTTTAGGAAGTTTCACAATTCACCAGTATTTGAAATTGTATTAATTGTAAATATAATATAGAAAATAGGTGCCAATGGAAGTAAGAGTAACTTTATCACCGAATTGAAAATTTCAGATTATTGAAATTATTTTTATTAACGAACATTTTTTTTTGTTTTTGGTTCTGATATATAGTAATAGTAAATAAATATCATAAACTGATTTTTGATTGAGTAATGACAACGAGCAGTAGTATGTTGTGAAATGATGATTGTTCTTCACAGACCTGTTCTGATTAACCGTGATAGATATTTAGAACGGCCATCTGATTGTTAATTTTACTACTATAATTAGCTACTTTTTTTAAATATCTTGAATATTTGTTTCAAATTTCAAAGAAATTATCACAATCGGTATTATTTTATTTTAGGGTGATGTCAATCCACGTGATGACTTCAAGGTTCGTGCTCGCTTCTTGTGTGACAAGTACGAGTATGATATTACAGAAGCCAGGAAGATCTGGTGCTTCGGTCCTGATGGAACTGGTCCCAATCTTTTGATGGATTGTACCAAGGGAGTACAATACTTGAATGAAATCAAGGATTCCGTCGTTGCCGGATTCCAATGGGCTACAAAGGAGGTGAGATACTAAAAAAGCAAAAATAAAGTTGTCAGTTTGGCATTCCTACGCTACTCCCATTCGGTATTCGGCTTCTTCGGCTATGGTTCTGAATGCAAGGCGTAATAGGAATAATAATGCTATCCTCATTGTGCTCTGAAACGTCTTCTTTTAATGAATCGTTTTGGTTCTAAATGGGGAGTACACTGAAGTCAAAAGCTTTCTAAGCCAGGCTTAGAAAGCCACCATTATGAACATATACCAAATTCAACACAATTTAAATGGACATCTTTATTTTAATAGGGTGTCCTTTGTGAAGAAAACTTGCGAGGTGTTCGTTTCAACATCTACGATGTCACCCTTCACGCTGATGCTATTCACCGTGGTGGTGGTCAAATTATTCCAACTGCTCGTAGATGTCTGTATGCGTGTGCTTTAACTGCTCGCCCAAGAGTTATGGAGCCTGTCTATCTTTGCGAAATTCAGTGTCCTGAGAACGCTGTCGGTGGTATCTACGGTGTGTTGAATAGGCGTCGTGGTGTTGTATTTGAAGAACAACAGGTGAGAATCTCATTATAATTTTATAATACAATGTAATATATATAAAGAAAGGAAAGCACGGAGGAGTAATTAATTAAAAATCAAGTATTGTAAAACATTGTGTGAATTAATTAATAATTTAGGTTGCTGGAACACCTATGTTTGTCGTGAGAGCATATTTACCTGTCAACGAGTCCTTCGGTTTCACAGCTGATTTGAGAAGTAACACCGGTGGTCAGGCATTCCCACAATGTGTATTTGATCACTGGCAAGTCTTCCCTGGAGATCCATTGGAGGCTGGTACTCGTACCTACCAAGTCGTGCAGGTAAAAGTCCAACTATGATGATCGCGAATGAGAAAGAGCAATTTTTTTGTGATGATACGTGAATCATAGCAGCATTTTAATATATATGGGTATTTTTACTTTTTAGGACATCCGTAAGCGTAAGGGTTTGAAGGATGGACTCCCAGACTTAGCACAGTATCTCGATAAACTGTAAATGCGGGAGAAAAACTCTAGGAATTGAAATATTTGGAATGCAGCGAGAAGGAAGCTAACTTCGAGTGCGTTTGTTTGTTTCTGCACAGTTTATTATTCTTTAATAAAAAAAATCGTTTCAACTGAAAGAAGCTGTGTACATTTTTGATTGCATAATACTTATAATACTTCTGCATAAATAATTATTTTAACTATTATTTGAAAGAAAAATGCGCCAATATATATGAGGTACAACACCGCGATTGAATTTCTTTACAACTCTTTCTTTTATTATGTAAAGTTTAGGTGATGGTCCAGTAATATTTTATACAATGAGCTGATTTTTCTTTCGCAAACGGATCCTGATATATATATAATTAATTATATGTAAAACTGTTAAGCAGTTGTGTCATTTTTTCTCCTATTGGATAGGAAACAAACAAGCCATTCGTTTAAAACTGAGTTTGTATGGAAAGGATTTAAAAAATTTCTATTAAAATGTTATGTGAAAAATGTTTGTTTTCAAATTGTCTTTTTTTCTTAGTAATTTCTTCAAGTTCTGTGTTCATATTGTTCCAGATCCATAATATTATTTGGTGGAATAGAGTAAGAAGGAACAGAAAATTTAATGACTTAATTTTGTATAATATTACATCTTACTTATACTTCTGCAAAATGTTTTGCAGAAAGAATTAGATATGGATACTTGGCATTTAATCAAATAATTTGATACGAAATCACAACTTTATCACATGCTATCTTACAAGAAGGCTTGCACTTCACTCTTGGAAAACTCCTCTGTATTGCATAAGAAAAATTTACGACAGTATATGTATATTCATACCGGTATCGTATGACGATGACGAGACTGGATGGCTCTTGACAGCATTCATGTATTTTTAGTTAGTGCAATATCATCTTGATCATATCGACATTGACAATGAGTCCTGAAGAAAGCGACCATGAGCTCTTGGCCTATTAAAATTTATTGTTGGAGAATATTGAGGCTGGCAATTTGAGAGCTGAACAAATGAGCAGATATACCTAAACTACTGAACTGGAGGCTAACAATCATCTATTCAGCCTGTTTTATCTAGACACGAGACTGGTTTGTCTAGAATTTACCTAGTAATCAGAACTGCTACTACAGTTTGTTCAAATGGCTCAAGTCTTGCGATGGAATAAAACGCAACTTGTGACTTGTATTGTACTTGACAAGTTGACAATGAGAATACTCTTTTATGTATGCATTTTATTTTCCAGCTGTATGTCCAGCTCACTACGTTCCAGTTTTCTTTAACTTGTTTAGGTACTCTTATTTTTCGCAAACCAATGTTAAACTATGTATTACATTTGTGCGATAACTTTCCTCTTCATACCTATATGAAGTTTCTCTGCAAATCTAACCACATATGCTTTTTGCTTTCCATCTAATTCATATGTATATCAGTTAATCAGGTACTAAATTATGATTTCCTAATCTAACCTAACCCTAATCTGCTTGTTGTATATACAACATAGTTTAACCTCCATGATCTCAATATCTCAATTCAATTTTGTAGTTATAAGTTGTATTTGCATCAAGCATCTTGCAGTTCTCAATTCTTATTAATGTGACTGATCCTGATTTTTTATTTTATTAGCCACATTCTTGGCCAGCGAAATCTGGACCGAATTTCTCAAAAGCTTTTTTAAACCTCATGGACATAGTGTCTACTCTTTTTACACAAACCTCGGGAGAAAATAATAAGTTAGCATATTGTTTCATAATTATACGTAGGTATAAGGTATGTATTTCATGTACATATAGTAGACAAGTAACATATCACTGGGAGAATCTAAAATATTCAATTCCAACTCCGGGAACCCAAGGACAAACGCTTTCTCAATTTTAAAAAAATTAGCTTAATTTTTTACTCTTTTATATTATTTGAAGTTTTGAATTACAATATACATAAAGGAAAAGGAATGATTATGGCACTGGAAGGGTTTTCGTATTTTCTCTTGTGAAACCTCAGAACCTTTTTTCTATCTAGGTATATTTATAAATATAATATATAATCCTCATAGTTCTCGTGAGAATCTTGGACCTACCTACTAATCCTACATGGATTCTTATTCTTACTTTTCAGTTTTCAGGTTCTAGGTTTTATTTTTTCACTCATGCTTCTTCAAATAATGTTCCCCTAATTTCTTCATGTATTTTTGTGTTAAGTTAAACATATCAGCGCCTCTTTTCCAAATCATGCATACATGCATACCAGATAGATACCAATAATACCAAACCTTTCATTTCGACATAATATTTTAAGCCTCGCTCGAGTTTGTCTTTGGGTTTGGATGCATGGATTACTAATCCATTCGCTTATAAGACTTCTATGATGAAATGATGACGGAGGAGCTTGTTGAGTCAGACTTTCCTTTAGCATTAAAAAAGCTGCCACGACCACAAGTCTTGAATTCATTGACATGACAGCTCCCCCGGCTAGCTCTACATCCTTTTATACTTATCCTCGCCGTTTCCAGTATTCTCCAGCTCGGCAGTTTGTAGATTTTTTTTTAGATTAGACATACATATGAATGTGATTATACCCACACACCAAAGGTTCACTTTTCTATTACCTTACCTAGTTTATTCTGTACGCATAATATAAGCGCTATCATGATTATGATATCATATACGTTACAATATAGCCATGTCATTTAATGGCACTTCAGTGCCGCTGCTATTTGCTATTACAACATTGGGTACGAAGTACGAAGAATCCACATTTTTCGCAATATTCCTTCCCTTCCTGTGTCCTGTAAAAACCTGCCATACTTCCATCCAGACCTCAATTTTTTTTACTCTGGAGCAAAAAATCCACTTGAACAGTATGGTCGCTTTTCCGTCATTATCGGTGTATTATCCTTCCCCATAAAAAACAATGGCTTACATGATGGGGGAAGCAGCGCAGCAGTTTGTAATTGTTAAGCTAGCCATATGCCAAGAAGGCTTTACATTGAAATAAATACATCGTTAACTTTAGTCTCTATTATATATCTCTGTGGGATCCTATCTTTTCCTACTATTGGCTCATTTTTTTACCCTACACACAAGGAAAAAAAACTAAACTGAAGGAATGGAAAATGCATGAGAAGGATACTGGATTTTTATAATAATTCTTCCTTCTTGGCGAAACGAGAAAAACGGATGAAATGATGAGAAGGAATTTTATGCCAGTACAACAGAAATGGGAAAAAAGGAACCTTGAAACGAGCTCGTTTTCAACAAGAGAGCATCATCATATCCACTACTAGATGCAATGTCATCTCTCAGCCTGCACACTCATAGCCAGGGACACGAATGAATCTTCATAAAAAGTAGTAAATGAATACGGTGAGATCATATGCCTAAAACGTACAGCACACATCTCCATTCTGTTACCACTCGCAAATGATATAGCTCTCGCTTCCATAAGTTTCCATCCAGTGATCCAGTCAAGAGTATTATTCCAGGTTTAGTTTAAATAGGAAAAGTTAATTGAGTTGACACTCTGACATTAAAAAAGTATATGAAGATTGGGAAGGGTAGACGATTGCACAGCTGTGTTAGGCACTTGGACCAGTAAAAGTTGGATTTTGGAAAGGGAGGGAGGGGAAAAAAGAAAGGACAGATCATTCCAGTGGAAGAGAAGCGCTTAAACAGGTGAGAAGGAATATTGGGAGAGGAAATTATAACAGTAAATA
Organism: Acrocyrtus sp. NNG-2020; assembly: GCA_027744115.1. Classification (NCBI taxonomy): domain Eukaryota; kingdom Metazoa; phylum Arthropoda; class Collembola; order Entomobryomorpha; family Entomobryidae; genus Acrocyrtus; species Acrocyrtus sp. NNG-2020. Next base: position 7,616 of record JAHZND010005072.1, on the reverse strand, counting down.
AAAAGTAATTAAGTTTGAAATGGTATAATATGTGAGAGATTACGTAGTTTTTTTAGTGTGATAAAAAGACAGTCGTAAAAAAGCGAGTCGCATAAGTTTAGGGTGTTTGTTTAGTGTAGGCGGAAAAAAATGATGAAATTAGTGAATTTAATTGTAGGCGTATAATAAAATATTTTTGTTGTATTAAAATTAAAATCGGTTCTTTGCTTTTGTCTAGGCACATTTCTAAACGGGATACAAAGTAAGTCAAAGCCAACTAAAAATAACGGACAAGATGGCCGCCCAAATTAACGCCTTTTTGGACAGCTTGGATAAGAAACTCCACGAGAAAAGCAGATTTTCAGAGGTTCTCGAGCTTGCGGAGCAAAGAACAGGACTTAAAAGGCTGTATATCGTTTCAGGTTAGTAATGTCATTTCCCCATTCCACAAAAATTTAATTTTGTACTTTTTTGTGTAAGTTTAGAAAGTTGCTAGCACAGTCAAAAATCAATATAATTTTTAACCGATTTGGGTGACACATAGTAGTATTTAGCTATTTGATAACAAAATGACATTTTGTCAAAATTTTTTGTGCTAAGATGTATAGGAATTCCTATGCTGATAGCACAAATAATTTTGACAACGAAAATGTGTAAGCTCGCATACGTGAATTAATATTTTCGGGAAGATGAAGATGAAAATATGGAAGTAAAGTATGATAGCCTTGATAGGAAACAAAACTTTTTTCTAAAGTTGGCCGCTTAGATAAGTCACTTGTTTCTAACCTAATGCTGCTGATCATTGTGATCAGTGATCATACTAGTCCATCCATAGGTTTCAAACAAATCCTTCTTTTCTTATATGCCTTATAGCCTTCAACCAGATCAGCTATAGCATTATTTCCTTAAATTGATTCGACACAATGGCACCATTTAAATTTTAATGGGAATTTTGTATCTATTTCCTTTCCTTCTCTCTATACCCTCCGCTGTTCATTGTTACCGATGCAATTATTATGTAAATCTTATGACGTTAGTATATAGTGTGCGAACAAAGAAGAAGTCAAATCAAGTCAATTATTAACTTTTGTATCTTTGTTAGTGTAAGTATTACACATGCATAGAACGTGTCAATTCAATACCACATAGTTATACTATACTATATCTAGTTATATCTTACATCTTGCCCTATTGCATAACATTTACTAATGCCGCAAGATTTCTTTAAAACTATGCTACATTCTGTTCCACTTTATTGTTGCGCTAGTTAGACCCATATACTTTATGTAGCATATAAGTAGTCTCGTAACCTTTTGCGAAATCTTTAGGGAACCACTTCATTGCCTTTTGCCAATCAAATCAACTTGTAAATTATTTGTTCAATAGATGCAAAAAATCAATCAGTAAGCATAATCCTTCAAAAAGTGCATATGTATATCCTTAGGAATTGATTAAATTTGCAGTCGTACTTTCTAATACGGACGGACATATCACTTTGGCTCGTGTTTTAGTTGCTCGCAATTAGCTAATAGCTGGGGCAAAATGAGAATAACCCTTATAGGTGAGTGCAGTTGCATGCGGTTGTGTAACTCTGTAATCTTTTCAAAGAGCTTGTAGCTGCAGCCAGGAGCCACTCAGCTAATGTCATCGACAACGTGGTAGCTGTGTTGAATAGTAGGCAATTTAGGTATCAGTTGCAGGTGGTGACGGTGACAGTGTGCTGTGCGTGGTTCTCCATTCAATTGGACTTTGACCTTGTTAAGATGAGAGGAGATGTAGATATGCATGCTCTCTATATCTCTGCATAGTGCCTTCACAAAAGTTTTTTTTCATTACACAAATATCCTAATCAGTTGACAGAACGTAGCCATATGCTCTACTTTTAGCTGTCACTGTTTAAGCTGCCTATATGGCTATAGTAATTTTTGAGGTAAAGGTATTTGCAAGCGAGCCAAATAATTTCGTTAACACATGCGTAAAAAATTATTTTCTTTAGTATTTTAAAAAGTGAGAACAACTAAAACTGCGTCAGTGGTTCGATAAGTGAATTTTTTTACTCACTGGAAAAAGTTTTTCATTACAGAAATCGGTTAGGGTGAAGTGAAACGTTGTGTGAGAGAGAAGGGATCAACAAGTTGTAATTTTTATAATAAAAACGTTTTTATTGTTGAATTATCTTCTTTTTTTATCTTCCATGAAGTAATAGTAAAACAGATGAAAGGGTTATAGTCCGTCCGTCCGACCAGCAGCGTCACACGTGTTTAGTTTAGGTCACTCTCCTTTTTGTATTCGGATCCTGCGCGAACACTGCTACGATACAAATACTCCGCAGAAAAAAAAGTGCCGATAATCTGACGAAACAGTGATCCTTTTGACAGCTTATCAGTTTATTACAGCACAAGGCTACAGCGGTGTAGTTTTTAGAAGCTTAGAAATAAATAAAACTTTATAATATGGCGATAGCGAGTATCAGGTTTAAATTACAGAAAATTCGTTACGAATATTTCAAGAGTAAGAAACATGTAAAACTGCGACGAGGTTCCTTTGCCAAAGTTTTTGCAGAAACTTTTTAGCTCACAGCTCACCTCTGTTCACTCTGAGACTGAAAAATTTGAGACGAGATGGGTAACTCCTTTTCTCATACACAATTGACAAAAAGCAGACAAAATGCTTGTGAAATGTATCCATTTATGAGATAGTAATTATAAGCCAATAGGCCTACTCGTCTTTTCTTTGAAAATCGGATCAGCATTAGCATTTGCGAATTTTTCCCATGTAACTCACTCAGTTCCACAAGAAAATGAAAAGTCATTCTTATCTGTTGATAGAGGAGACAAGTAAAGAAGATAAGGTGCACCTTTTCAAACCGAGAAGTGATTATTGTTCTCGAACCGAGGTTGTTTTCTGACCTGGTGCCAAATCCCGTTTTTGTCTATTGGATGCACAATCCTTCCCTACGGATTTTTTCACTTTCCACTTTTTTTTATCATTTCACGCTGCCACTGCTGCATAAAATAAATACCTACAGAGCAATCTATTTTTCCCGTCCTTGATTTGATTACATGCATAAAAGTTGTGATACGTTTGGAGTATCAAACATCAGAGAAGAATGAGCAGGAGCAGGTTATGAAACTTTTTTAAAAAGTGGGCAACTTTGGTATTTGCAAAAAAAAGATTTTCGCAACATTTACCTACTTAAAGTGGTAGTATGGTGCAAGGAACTTAGGTAAGAAAAGAAGAGCTCTAAGCCGGGTGGATGATAGACGCAGACGCTTATCGACTTTCATATAAGAAGAAAAGAGTATGAGCTCATCGTTAGTCGTAGTCAGTCATGGTTAGGCACATGAAGTAAAAGTCGTCTCAGGGCGGAAGGAAATAAGTGTGATAGATGATAGCCGTAATTGGTTTAAGCTAGTTTGAAAATTTGCAAGGAATAATACATTGCGGAGTACACGCAATAATCGAAGCAGGTATACAGGAAGGGCAAGGAGACGACTAGCAAAGACGGGAACAGTTTCCTTTTTATTAGCGGAGAAGCGCGAAGAAACAGATTTTATCGGAGTAGCTGAGCTGATCATTTTCGAAGTTCGAACGGCTCACCTTGCTCTTACTGAGAGTTGAAAATTAGGAAGGTTGTTGCTACTAAATTAACTGTATAAGAAGTTAAAAGGGTCACTGGAATTTAAAAGAGAAAGTTTAGTTTGGTATGTAAAGGTTGTTGGTAGTTGCAAAATTCCAAGTTTTTGTCCCGAGTTGAAGGTACCTGGTGTGAGTGCGCTTGAATTCAGTAGACAAGTGTGCGTACCTGTGAGAGTGACCCCCAACAGCTGCTATCTGTTGTGCTTTGTTTACTGTGATAAACCTAAAAATCTACAAAAATGATCCAAGATTTTAATGAGTTGAAAACTCAAATAGTCCAGGCCTGGGAAGGAGCCGACACTAGAATAAAATGTATTATTTAAAATTAAAATTGAAACCGTGCCGGCGCGTTGCTTTCTTTTGATGATGAATACATTATTATTATTATACAAGAAGTAGGCAAATGTGTGTTTCATGCAATTTTTGACATCCTAAAAATTTATTACAGGTGCCGTTGGCGTCTTGGCTCTGTGGCTGATCTTCGGATATGGAGCACAACTTCTCTGTAACTCAATCGGCTTCATTTACCCAGCGTACGCCTCAGTGAAAGCCATTGAATCGCCTCCAAGAGATGATGACACGAAATGGCTCATGTACTGGGTGGTGTTCTCTCTCTTCAGCGTTGTCGAGTTCTTCTCTGACATCCTTCTCAACTGGTTCCCCTTGTACTGGCTTGCAAAGGTAAAATTCGCTTTTCTTGATTATGACAAGAATTCTGTATATTTGACTGTCAAATTCAAATTTTGACAGTTAAAGTTTATTCGTATTTTTACTACAATTTTTCTTAAATTTGCAGTGTCTTTTCCTCCTTTGGTGTTTCCTTCCATTTGCTGGAAATGGAACTAACGTGATTTACACCCGTGTCGTTCGCCCATTGTTCCTTAAGCACCAGGGCCAAGTAGACAACCTTCTCAATAAGGCTGCCAGTGCAGCGCAAAATATTGCCGGCAAAGCTGCATCTGAACTGAACAAATCCGACTAAAGAAAATTACAAACAGGAGAGAAAGCGCTGTAGTATAGATAAGGAGAGAAGACAGCAAGCACAATTCATTAATATTCTTCTTCAAGGACAAAATTATTAGGCTTTAATAAACTAAATGTGGTCCCTTACATAAACTTGCATAACCTGATATCGACTTTCAATTCCTTGTCGGTTTGTACAATTTATTCTATAGTTGCAATAAGTATTTTCATTAGTGTCTTTTTGGAACGATGTCTCTTGGAAAACTCAAATGAATCAACAGGTTTAAAAGATTATGAATTTCAGCGTTCATAATAGCTCAAGTACATTAGTGCCGTTATGAAAATCAAATTTACATTCAAGCCTCTCAACTAAAGTATTTCACAACACAAAAAATAAGCACCCATCACCAAACTGTATTAAGTCTTTTTATTTTGGTGAACTCTCTTGATTATTGTCCTTTCCCTTCCTTATGTTGTAGGACAAAAAAATTACCGACAACTTTCTTCGTCCACATTATTATAACTAAATGTTAAAGTGATACAAGACCTTGTTGTTATTATGTAAATCCTTCAAGTTATAACTCCTTCCTAATTAATATGTAATTGTTATATGTAATTCATATAATATACATCTATAGTGGATACTTATAACGAAGAAATAATAAACAGTTATGATATTATTGTTAAATAAATGTTTAAATAAGAATTAGGCACGTGATTTTTGATTTGTCTAGAACTTTAGAAATGAAATAGATACATCCATAAATGTTTGTGATTATTGTAAATCTGAAGAGAAGTTTATCAGATAAATATATTGCCATGTTTTAAGAATGCCATAATATTTATGTGTTTTTAATCTGCATCTAATTTTGATAGTGCATTAATCAGCCCCGTTATGCATTCCGCTTCACATTTTTTTTTCAAAAATACATTATGCTGCGCTACGAGACGAAAGCCGCAGTGTTCATTGAAACACTCGAGAATTTGATTTCATTTAATTTGACTAATTAATTGACACTGACAATTTGAAAAGTAGTAGGAATTCACAGTTTCATTTATTTCAATAATTAGCCAATTTAAACAGATAATCGATAATCTACTTTTTGAAGTTGGCAGTTAAATAGCTTTCAGTCTTATCTAGTAAATTTTGAAAATCAGGATACTTCTTATTCATATCCTTTGCTTCTTGTAAGCTGAACCATCGGTAATCTTGGTGCTCATCAGAAATTTTTATTGGAGTATCAGGAGCTTTCAAATGAGCTATCCAATATTCTACTTTCTTGGGCTTCCCCCATGCGGTATACTAATATAAAAATAAGGAGGTTTAGTCTGCAAATATCTCCAAAAAAAATCTTAGGTTTAAAATAATGTACTAATTTCAGCTTTACCTCAAGAACATAAGGAAAGCTATCTCCTTGAAGGATTTCATAGGAGCATTTATTGAGCCCTGCTTCCTCTTCAGTTTCTCTATAGGCAGCCGTTAAGGCATCTTCACCCTCTTCGAGATGACCTACAAATTTCATTTATCCAAATATTCGTTTAATTAATAAATTATGTTGCATGATTAACTCAACTATACAAAAGGAGATGTGTGATAAGTACTAGTGACAGGTGATATACTCAAGTTTTATGCTAAAATAATTACGGATGGGCACTGACTGAGCACTTCAGTATTATTGAGAATAGTTTACCTTTGGGAGGTGTCCAATGGTGAACTCCATCCGAAGCCTGTAAAAGTAGATACTGGAAGTTCTCCAGGGCCCTGAAGATAATCAGTCCTGAGGCACGAACAGGAGACGTCATAATTGAAAATCTTGTCACCAAGTATGTTGGTAAACTGTTACAATAACCAATCACCTGAATCTAACAAATAATTATTGATTAAAAATAAAATGCCTTATAAAGGTTTTGTATTTTCAGCAACGGAATATTGCAAAAGAGTTGAGGTTGGGTGGGAGAGCAATTTTTGTAATTTCACAACTGAAACGTTGAAACAACGTTGATTAAAGAATCTATCTTATTATCTTATGTCCACCTGTCAATTTTATCAACAGCTGAGTAAAGTAAATGAGCGCATGCATGGCACATTTTGCATCAAATGTGCCAGAATCAGACAGAATGCAAGGATGAAGGAGGAAAGAGGAAAGGCAGAAGAGTATAAATGACAAAGAACAGATGAAAGCTGCATACTGACGTGCTTTGTTCTTCTTGGACAGTGTATTTTTCATGAATTTTCTAACTGCAATTGCAATTTTCTGTATCTGAAAATAATCGAGTTCTAATAGCTTCAGTTGCAATACATAAATTAGGCAATATTTCAGTACAAAGGAAAGCTTTTATTGGAAATTTTTGAAGTTGCTCATTTAATGTCCCGAACTACATAAACTATACCTAGTGACGATCATCTGAAGAGTTGAAATAGGTGACAGGTGATTTGTCGAAATTTTGAAATCTTACTACTTCTAGTCTTTTCTGCAAACTTTCCTAGATTAACCCTGTTAAAAACCTTTTCTGTAAAATAAAAAATTGAGAGTTTATACGAAAATAACAGCTTCGAAAAAGGTTTACCTCACCTCACAGTCTAGGCTTTTTTTATCCTGTGAAAATTGAATCAATGCAGATCTACAGCCAAGATTCAATTATAGTCTACCCACCACCATTGTTACAGCCAGATTAAATTGAATTGGGAGAGTGCCTAGTCATCATCACTTTTATTAGCAATCCTTCACACTTCACAAACTTCATTGTCAAGAACATAAAAAAGTGCTTATACAGAAGCACATATTTTTCAATGCATCTTCAACGCCAGCACGAAACCGTTTCCATTCTCAAACAACTCATTCTGACGTGCACTTTTCTACCTTTTCTAATGGTGAAGGCGACGACGCCTCGTTCCTTTTAAGCAGCTTTTCGTCCACGTGTGTGCAAAACCAAATTTAACTTTTCTTATTAAATAATTTTCCTATTATTTGTTATTTAATCGGAAATTAATCAACAAAAGTGCGCATAAAAACTTGTTAAGGAAAGAATTAAGC
>JAHZND010005071.1:0-20941 GCA_027744115.1 Acrocyrtus sp. NNG-2020 | reverse complement strand
TAAATGACTTACGTTCATTGAATTATCTCCCTCGCGAAGATGAAGAATACATATCAAAGCAGTCTCACATGAAGCTCTGACTATTGAGTTCTTTTCCTTTGTTCCATTCACCAGTGCTGGGATCAAGTAACGGGCTAGATCCCTTGAGACAATCATTGGGCTAATTTTTCTGCCAATCACTTCTGATGCCTGGCCCAAAAGTGTCTTCACTTCGTTGCTCGAATTATTTATGGTCTAAGGAATGAATGATTAAATACATTCTAAAGATCTACAGCCCCTTTTCCGACAAAAGACACACTTTGGCATTGTTAGCTACGCCTACATTGGTCTAATACCCACGGAGATTCTCAAGTAATTAGCAGAATGCATGATGAGTGATGGAAACGTATCAGTAAACAGGTTGCATTCCTCGAAATCATTTGAAAATCATAGCCTACTGGTTTGCTTCCATCACTTACCATGCATTCCGCTAATTACTTGCGAATTTCCGTGGGTATTAGACAAGGGTGGACGTGGCTAAAGATGTTAAAATTTGCCTTCTGTCGGAGAGGTAAGAGACTGTAATACTCATAAAATTGAGGATTTTAGCTTGTGACGTACCTTCACAAATGGTTGGATCAGTACGGATGGAACCGGTAATTCGTTCTTCAAGTAATGAATAAATAGATAGCCACATGATCTGATTCCATTTGACACCAAATTTGTCTGTAATAGGAAAAGTAATTTTAAGAAAATTCGTGGCAAAAATTAAGGACTATATCCCACTTAAGAATTATTTCCTTTAAAAGATTAAAATCGTATAGAAAAAGTACATTCCAGAGCAAAAATCTCAAAATCGGGTTAAAAATTGTTTAAAATACAAATAAATTTTTTTTTACGAAAGTAGTAAAAGCTATAGAGCATCTGGACTATTTACCATTACTCCTGGAGTATAAAAAGAGCCTAATTTAACTTTTTAATAATATTTACTCATATTTTTGTCAATTTTGTAAAAATTTTCATTAGTTAGATTTTACACTGCAAAAATTTTTGCTTCCCTACACCGGTGTGTGGATTTTATTCCAAAAACTAAGCTTACAAATTATTAACTTTGAAAGATGAAAAACGCTAAGTGAGACATTCATGAATTTTTTTTTCAAAAATTTTCTACCTTGTCAGAGCCCAAATTGGACACAACACATTTGTTGATTTTATCTTGAATCTTATCAACATACACCTTCGTAGGGCACACTTTCAATGCTACAACAAGGGCTGCAGTCTTCGCCACACGAATGTTGACATCGCTTTCGTCTGAAATATTAGGCAATTGGCTATTATTGCAATATTATGTATGATAAATTAAATAATTAATTAAACTAACCTGCTAAAAGTGCAGTAATAGTTCCCTCTAAATCAGAATCTGGAAGGTGTTGCAGCAAAACGCCGATTGCTCCAGCAGTCACCATATACGTAGTTTCCTCTCCTAAAAATTTTACATAGTCAATTGTACTTTGTGCACTTTATACTTTGAAGGAAAAATAGTTCCACCAGTTAGTAGGCAGCCTTGGAAAATTTTTGAGCAAAAATTATAGATACGGGTTACTCAATTGCAGGATTATGCAAAGAATTATGAAAGCATGTCATGAGCAGGAGCCCTGGAAGCTTCGCCTCAAATCGGCTCAGAACATGGTCCATGTTAACAGTTAAATGAAGCTGAGCTGACACCCTAAATGTTTTGAAACCTCAAAATTAAAAAGAGTCAGCCTGTTTATCTTCATTTCGACAAAAGGAGTGATGTTCATGAACTGGGTGCTCCTGCAACTGCGTAACCTGTCTCCATGTACAGACGCTACTTCCAAAGATACAAGTCACTAATGCTACTAGCTGATGAAGTCATTAAAGTAAAATTATAATCCCAAAATATGTATATTTCCAAAATGCATTACCAGAGCCAATGTAACTCCATAAGCAGTTCAAAACTAGCTTCTTGGTTGCTTCGGATATTTTGTGTCCACCAGTAGCTGAGGTGCACCGTAATGTATACAACAAGGTGTCCCTACAAACGTGAAATCAAAGAAATTAAAGCAAAATTGGACCAATGTGACATTTGGGAAATTTGACTTTTTTTGGCAGATATAAATGATACACAAAAATGAATAAATGAATGATACTGTATGTTAATGAACTACGTCAAAAGTTAAACATCTCAAAAATTGTCACAGCCCTGGCTGCCCCGAATCAGAGAATACAAGAATCCCAAAAACATAGAATATAGAAACTACCTGAGTAGTACATCATCAGTTCCCTTCAGGCTGTTGATGAGGTCGTGGAACATTGGGTCAGGCTTATTATGAATTGGAAGAAGTTGTGCCAAACCTACCGCTGCTTTCAAGCGAACATTTCTACTTTGATCAACGGATGACTTTAGAAAAGTCGTTTGTAGCTGAGGCAAGAAGGCTTTCAAGTGCATTCCAACCTAAACAACAAAGTTTAGTTTAATTAATTTACAGCTTTATAAAGAGTATAGACAGAATCATAAATTTAATTACCTAGTTAATTTTATTACCTTTGCGAGAAGCAGAGTAAGTGTGTCCAAAACAGCACATTTCAAACTTGGGCCATATCGATCTCCTAGAATCCTAATTAAAGGACCTGTGATATTAATAACTGAGGGCTTCAACGCCTCCTCCGTACTCAGGGCTATCAGCTCTCCCATGCCAAGCGTTGATTGTTCCTTCATTTCTGCACTTCCATTTAGAACAGCCTCGCGATAAATTGGCAACATTGGATTGATTCCCTTCTTAATAATGCACACACCAGGAAGATAATCTTTTCCCTTTAAATCGCCTCTCACAAACATGATTGCCTGGCGGAGATCGGCAACGTACCCTAATTTTTCGGCGCTATCCAAGTTCTATTTCAAAAAATACAAAATAATTTATAATTATAAAATAAAATTTCAGAAACAACTTTTTCTTATCAGATTCTCGTGGATTTTTTCCACATCCTAGCTTACCTTCACAACACTAGTCACAGCATCGGCTACCATATTGAGAATTACATCGTCTGTCTCAGTCATCAGTGTAATGAGGCCTCTGAGTAGTTGAGCCACATATTGGGTTAAATCGGCCTTGGTGTGAACGCAGAATACAGAAATAAGGGTGACAGCAGCACGCTTCAACTTGTCATTCTCAGACTTTGAATTATCAAGCAAATCATCGATCAGCGACCGAACGGCTGTGTCGTCAGTGACACTTAAAATGATTCTGTTGCAGTTCTCTAGCTCTTGAGCCTCCTGGGGTGTGCCTGCATTGTCTATCAGGACTTCTAATAGGCAAGGTAGGATCTTTCCAAGATGTCTTGACATTGCATCATTGGCAACAGAAGCCAGAATCGCCATTGCCCGAGTGTTGGGTGGTTTTAACGTCTCCAAAAGAGTATCGAATATTGACTTGACCCGCTTGTCTTTCGGATCCAAGTGTTTTGCCAGCGATCCCATCAAAACGACACACGCCTGTCGTACATTATCAAAGCGTCTTGATTTTTCAGCATTTTCCAGGAATGTTTCTATGATTTCAATAAAACTGTTGAGACAAGTGCTCCCATGAATTCTAACAATCTCTACGGCTGCTTCTAGCATAATGACATGGACAGCATTTGAGCGGTCTCCGAGAGTCTGTGTTACGATCCATTTCATATTTTCCTCGGCTTGCTTTGCTGTCATGAGAGGTGCGAGCTTACAAATAGCTAAGCCAACACCACAACGGCCTTCCCATTTGTCCATGGATTCTTCGAGCACTCTGCCAAAGCTGTCTACAACTGGTGGAATCAGTACTTCGTACTCACAGTAGTTATTTTTGAGGTCTTCCAAAACTTTGGGGAGTTGCTCCTTGTGAACTGACAGCAGGGCACCGTACGCTTTGGCTGTTGAGACGCGGACGGCCTCACAAACGTGTAAAATATCATCCGCGAGAATGTTATACAATTCAAAATCAGGTGGCAGTTCCGTGGATTCCCAAACCCTTTTGCCCATGTCGGCTATTCGCTCCACTGGATCAAACTGTTCCCTAAAGACTGAAGCAGCAAGCAATTTTTTAAGGTCCTCTTGATCAGTCATCCATCCTGTTTGGCACAGATGGTCCAAACAGGTAAGACTCGTGTCTCGAGCAAGTTCGACAGGAGACCTAAGGGCATCTAGGTGACACTGAAGTTCCGAATTTTCCAAAAATATAAACTCCATCATGGCATTACTGGTCTTAAGGAAAGATATTAGAGTAGATACGCCCATGTGCTGTGTCGGCCCATCTTTTTTTTCTATAACGCCATACAACAGTTTGGTTAACAGGGTGCGAGGTATAGAGTCTGCATCAAATCCGATGTTGTTCAAAGCAAAAGAGCTAAAGTTAGCGATGATCTGTACCACCGAATTAATGACCGTGGCTTTTCCTGCATACTCTTGTGTAGAAAGAAGGAAGAAGGGATAACAGAATGACAGGGCTGCAGTAGATAGCTGTGTCTTTTGACTAAACTCTTTTATATGATCTAATGTATTCTGCACAACAGCACCTAATTGCTTATCTTCCCATGGCTTATTAAAATCACAAAAAGGTTTTATTAAGCATAGGTAAGACTGCGACAGCATTTCACCAAACCATTTCTCGGTAGGGAAAATAGTCGTTCCAAGTTCTGAAAAAAATTCAACTGCAGGAGGGGCTGCAACCGGGCTTTTCATTACTGCTACAAGCTCACTGATAAAGTCCTTGATGTAGAGTCCAAAGTTTTCTCTATCACCTTTTTTCAACTGATACAGGATTCCAATAGCGCAATTGACTTTATCGAATAGCTCAAAAACTTGACTGCGGATCTGGGCTTCTTTTGCCAATTGAATCTTCATTGCCTCAATCTGCTTTGGAGTGTACGTTGGTCCCTTGCCCGACTTCTTTTTCTTTTCTTCTAGCTCCTTTCTCAACTGAAGTTCTTCCAACTGCTCACGATAAGAGTATACTTTGCTTTCTCTCTTCATATTTCTGGCCGAATCTCCAGCACCGTTTTCCAAAATCGCCGAGTTGTAAAGCTCTCCTTCAGGGGTCCTGAAGATGAAATATTCTTCACGACCGATTTTGAGGTAACCAGGATCAGAGAGTAAATTCACAGCAGTGTCTACAGCTTCACTCATTATTAGGTTGCTATGAACTTCAGTTAGGGTTCTCAGTATGTGCCTTTTTGTCAGACTGTTGTCGAAATCTTTCACAAAGTGAGTGTATAGGTAATCTTGTTTTGCTTCCATCACATCTTTTGCCGACAGACCCCATCTTTTGTTAACACAATTTAACCACAAATTCCTGCATAAAAATTGGTGCGTTGGTAGGAGAAGTTCAACTGCCAAATCGTTCTGAATGGAGGAGTCGCTATCAGTTAGACCAGCCTTCATTACGGTCACTAATGAAACTATTATTTCATACTGAATATGGTACGAAATATCTTCCTTGGCAATAACTTTATCAGCAGCAGCAAGAAAATAGCGAGCAATTTCCAAGTAGCGATTTTTGGTAGCATTCAACATTTTTTCCATTTCAGACTTAATTTGGACTCGCACCTTATTATAATAAATACCACAATTTTAATAAATTATATTTAATATTTGGTATTATTAATAATGAATGACTAGTAAACTAAAATTACCTGACGGTATGCGTAAGGAAGACAGTAGATTGGCAGAGCGTATGCACGAGGGCTCACTGTGACTGACTGAGGAAAGTTGTCATTCAAAAACTGATACACAAGACGGGAGAGATGTAATAGAACCCAATGCAAACAGTTGCTTAAAAATTTCTCATCTGCAAATCCTGCAACTTTCACAGCTTGAGTATAAACGGAATCTGGGATTTTTACAACACAATTTTTAGAATTGAAGGAACTTGATCCGTTAAGTAGTACTAGAGAAAGTGATATTGCTTCGCTCAGATTATTAACCACAGCAGGCTGTACAAGCGCTTTTTCTATGCACTTGGATATTGGATCCACTAGAGTTGTGAGCCAGTTGACATGATTTTCAGTACAAAGCTCTACGACTAAACGGCAGAGTCCAAGACGGACGGCACCCTTGTGAGAAGTTAAACCATTTTTAATGTACTTCAGCAAGGCAGGAGGACACTCCGCAGGTAGCGCATAGCTCCATGTTCCGACAACCTCCATGCACTCTATCAATGTGCCTTCATGTACTGTTAAAAATACGAAAATTCTAACTTTAGCTACTTTAGCATAAATTTGACAGACAATGAGATAATTGTAATTGATTGGCTTACCATCAGTCTCTAACACCCTCATGCATTTCTCCACAACCCACACTGAAAGTGGACTCTCGTAAGATTTCAAATCTTCGCCCAGCGTTTTGATCACCTAATATTAAAAGATGAGCTGGGAGTAAACCAAAAGTGCTAAAAGTGATGAGCCAATAATAGTTAATAAAACAAGAATCTTACATTCAACACAGTAATTTTGGCCCCAGACTGCAAAGCGGATTTTGCTTGTTTTGCAGTAGGAACAATCAGTTCAAAATATTCGTTAAGAGCCACTTTACGTAAATCATCGGTTATAATCTAAAAAAAGTCAACAAAGGCCAAATGTTAATGGCACAGTTACAGGAGTAGAAGTAATGGGCAAAAAACCAAAAGGAGCACCATTTCATTAAACTTACCCCACTAAACATCGTTTTTGACGCAAATATGGCCTGAGCCTTCTGGTGGTCATTCTCCGTATTTAGACATGTTGCAATTCGTTTCGCTAACTCCATTACGATTTCATTTTTCCGTGGTAGTTGCATGAATTTCAAAGTGTGTCCGACTGCTTCAATTGCAGTTTCCGGTGATCGAAGGAGAACCTTTGAAATTGTTGTAATAATAGCATCCACACATGCAGGGTTATCTCGTATACACGGTAAGATGTTTTCCGAAGCTTTCGCCAGAACAAGTGAGGACTTCGGAACCTTTGCCATCAGAAACTCCTTGATAAACATGTCGGTAATTTCTTGTGCTGTCTTGCCGCCTTTCTCCCCAAAGGCAGTAGCCTGGCCTGGAGAGCTGCCCCCGTCTTTCATCCACTTATACATAATACTGAGGCACACAACGTTTTTATCGGTCTCGAACAGAATGGAAGCCAACTTATTAATTTCTGAAGTAGTTAACTGTCGAAGGATCGACACTAAAGACTTCCGTCCCGCTCGTTCATACCTCTTGTCACCTTGGACTCCGTACACTAATCTGCTAATAAGCTTTGCAAACACAGGTGAAAAATCACCCGATTTGCCATTCTTTCTGTTCCACTCGAATAAGATGGCCACACATTTTAGCGCATGTAAGGATGTCTTATTTATTGATTTGCTGTAAAGTAAAAAGTCAAGCGGTAAGATTACTAACTGGAAATTAATTCGATTCGATTTAGGCCACTGTATGAACGTCATCTACCAATATTTGCCCGTCGCCTATCTTTAAATGTCTTTAAAACAAACACTGATACAATGTTATCATGGTTTGAAGGTGATGTTCATATCGTAGCTTCAACTACTACTTCATATTAAATACAATATTTATATTTAAGTATTCGAAATTACCTAATCACAGTACACTCTCTGGGTGCACACCAACTCAACAAATACTCGTAGCACTCCTCCACATCACTAAATTTTAGCTCTAGCAACTTGGGGTGAATTCCTGGAATGACGTGCCTCTCATCGTCACTGCTGCTTACCACGGAGAAATCACTTGTCGACCTCCCTTCCATTTTCCTTCCACGGAATTTTGAAATTTAATTTTCAAAAGTCCTTACCTATGTTGTTTTATCAGATTACTAAAGATCCTACTCCTGCCAAGAAAGAGCAAAACCTAAAATTTGACTTTGACTGGGCAATTCAAGTTTTAAGCCGATACCAATAATTACTAATACTAACCTGATAGATCAACAGTTGCAAACTGCTCAGTTCCAAGAATTTAATGTTTTACATTTTTACCTCTGCCTAAATATGAAATATGCAATCATTATATAAACAGATCCTAAATAATATGCAGAAACTCGAATGACCTGACTTGAACAAAAATTTGCATGTACTCCTTCTACATAAGATATTGTCCAACATCTCCATGAGCTTTTATGTTTTGCCAGACTTCACAAATGAAATTTCTGGGGTATGTTGAACAAGGAGCTGATATGTAGTGCGTATATGTGTATCTTTGTATTTCTTTTTCGGCATTTTATATTCTCGTGCAAATACAGATATTTGCATTTGTAAGATCTTATGTATTAACAATTCATTATGTACTTGGGTATAAAAGTAACTTTTCAGTATAAATATAGTTAATTTTATCTTAAGCAGTTTTCATTGTAAATTTAGTAACAGTCATTAAATGAAATTTTGTGGAATTTGACTTGGAGCTACAGCCTAATCACTTAAGCATGCTCAGTTCCTTCTCGAGCGCGTCCATGCAACGCTGCACTTTAAGTTAAAATACAACAGTTGTATTTTAAGTTAAAATTAATTTTATTTAAGTGAAGGGATTGCTGCATACACTTTTAAATGTCTAAGATAGAGAGTTTTAATTAATAAATATAAATCGGCTTGTAAGTATGTAATATACAATTTCTCTTGATTTTAATTTCCGTTGTGTTTTCTTGAAAGTTTTAGTGCATAAATTACCAGGTCAAGTTAGTCGAGTATTACAGTGCATTTGTACTACTACAGTTAATACTTGTTTTTCATATATATAGTTCATATATATATCTTACTTCGGTCTATTTCCGGTTTAATAAGTGCTAATTAATTTTTAAACTTTTTGGTCTGATCGCCCTGTGCAAAATTTTTGAACAAAATGAGATCTACTGTGCATGCATAGTTTCGCGCAAAGGTGCCTTTTGGCTTATCATGAGAATGGCTCGTTCCGCGTATACGTGCGACTGGGCAAACTAGTATCTATACCTATGTCATGGACAGAACTAACTCATTTCCAGATCACATTGACCAGCACCACGCACGCTGCTATACTCAATACTCACAATGCTATTTCAGATTGTTACATCAGTTCGCAGCCACAATACCATACAATACGCTCTTCCAGAGATTCAGGTGTACGAAAAACCTACACAACTCCCCTCATCCAAGTAATCCAAGTAATCTTACAAAACCAAGTTCGGGTGAGTTGCCAATTTTCTTCTAGTAAGTACTTTAGGTAAATTAAGTTTTGCAATCAATAGAGCAATTTTCTTGTCAATCAACCGTGGCATGAGGCAAGAGTATAATATATGAAAATATTTTGTGGGTGTATCATCTGTTTATGCAATTCGGTTCAGTTGAAATTAAGGAACAGTGACTTGCTGGTGGTGAGTAAAAAGGGTGTCGCAGTTGTTTGGTCTATTTGAAGGTTTTATTTACATTCTGAAATTTTAGACACATGAGCGCCATCATGTCGGAGAACCAAGCTGCTGATGAGGTGAAAAACGAAGAGACGAACGAATTTTTTGGCAAGATTAACAACAATGATGTGATAGGAGTTACCAATGATCTGAAACTGGGGTTGGCAAAGGTTGACATACAGGATGAGCATGGAATGACACCTTTGATGCATGCTGCTTATCGAGGCAATAAGGAACTATCTGAGATTCTTCTTGATCATGTAAGTACCTATTACGGTTCTATCTAGAGTCTATTTAGTAAGTAAAATTTAGACATTCGTGAAGTACCTATGATTACTTACCGTAGGGGGCAGATGTGAATGGAGGTAGTCACAATAATGGATACACAGCCCTCCATTTTGCTGGACTTTCCGGAAACGCAGCTTTATGTCAATTACTGCTACAGAAGGGTGCAAATCCAATGATAAAAAATTCCGTGTCTAGGACGCCTGCACAAATGGCTGCATTTGTTGGAAACCATGCTTGTGTGTGCACAATTAACAGTTTTGTTGATAGAAAGGATGTGGAGTACTTTTCTGTTCCCCAGGGCTTGGAAAAGGAGCCAAAACTTGATCCTTTGTGCGTCTCTTCCCTCCACAATTTGATAATGCAGGTAACTAAACATTAGCTAGAAACGTTAACATTCACTCAATCTTTCAATCTCACAAACCTTCTTATTGCTAGGTAAATTTTCATCCAGTCAAAGTTGCAATGACCGTGAAGAAGAATGCAATACTACTTTCACACTTGGAAAGTATCGTAAAAGTCTTACAACTGATGACTGAGCGTGAAATGAAAAAGGGCATTGAAACGAATGAAATTGCAGCCTTTAAGATGCACTGTTTGTCATTAGAAAGGATGTGGAGTACTTTTCTGTTCCCCAGGGCTTGGAAAAGGAGCCAAAACTTGATCCTTTGTGCGTCACTTCCCTCCACAATTTGATAATGCAGGTAACTAAACATTAGCTAGAAACGCTAACATTCACTCAATCTCTCAATCTCACAACTCTTCTTTTTGCTAGGTAAATTTTCATCCAGTCAAAGTAGCAATGACCGTGAAGAAGAATGCAATACTACTTTCAAACTTGGAAAGTATCGTAAAAGTCTTACAACTGATGACTGAGCGTGAAATGAAAAAGGGCATTGAAACGAATGAAATTGCAGCCTTTAAGATGCACTGTTTGTCACAGACCTTGATGTATCTCAGTTCAGAGGTGAAGGACGATCCAAAAAAAGACCCGATCGATCTTTTCATTCAAAAGCTGATTAAGTGTGATACACCAGGAGGAATCCCTGAGGGCTTAGATATGGCGTTGAGAGAAAGTGTCCGCTCTTTTCAATACCATACAACTGCTGTAATGCAGCAGCTTGTTGCGAATCTTGCGCATTTGGCGGTGGGAGATGACCCGGGAGCGTGGGGAGTTATTAGAAATGTGGTGAATGGGCAGAGAGGATTTCAAGATAATGATCCATGTGCTGCTTGCGGAGAGGAACGTGGGGTTAAAAAGTGTTCTCGTTGTCATTTTGATGCTTATTGTGATCAGGATTGTCAGCGTATTCATTGGTTTGTACACAAAAAATATTGTAAAGAGAAAGCTTTGGAGAAAGAGAAAAGTGACGGAGAAAAGTGAAAGAGTAAAGACGAGTACAAATAAAGTACACAAATAAATTTTTTAAAAAAGTTCAATTTTTGATTTTTATTTTCTGTAATAATATAGGTGTACGGCGAATATTTTATCATCATCAGTAAAAATATTTTGGAGTTTCTTCATCATGTTTACTACTAGCATGTGAGCCATTCATATTTTCGCATATTTAGAGAGATAGACAATGTAACTGATAAGAACTGAATGGGATTTGTAGTACTTAAAATTTAAAATTTTGTAGTACTGACTAGAGCAAACATTTAACTTGTCTCGCAAGTTTTGCTAAAAATATAAGAGTTCTGGTTTTTCATATACAACAGCCTAATGTAATAAAGCCATACGATAATTAAGAGTATAATTTACAATACACAAATAATATGAACTTTTGCAAAGGTTGATTACGAATATTGTCATGAACTCGAATTTTAGCGCCTCTCTTCCACACTAGGACCTGCAAATAAACAAAATAATAAAAATCCATCCTGCAAGTTAATCCTAACATTATAATTAATACTCACAACAAGAGCGTCCCAAGGATCCATCCACGTTAGTGACAAACACGACAAACAGCAAAACAAACACACACACAGCAAAAAACCCAATTGACAGCTAGCTTGTATATTTTATTATAAAAACACTTTTTTATATTACATTATTAAAGTACCTGACATCTTAATTTAACTTGATAAAATACCTCTGGTTTAATACACACATATAAAATGACGAGTAACTAATAAGCAATTATTCTCTTTAAAATAAACTCTGATTCCATTTTAAAGCATGCAACCCTACATACATAATTAACTCACGTTACAAATGCCTTCAGAACTAATATGATTATGAATAGATAATGTGGGCCACAACAAACTTTTTCGCAACTGTTCAATTTCGAATCACCTTCAACGTACGAACCACCAATTTAAAATTTGCAAATTTTTCACACTAAAAGTACACACGTTAAAACGGGAACAACACTAAAACTGAGACAAAGTAAACAGTCCACATCATTATGATTCCAGGACAGTTTAATAAAATCTGCTTGCCTTCAAAGTACTTTCGGGCGACGAATTTGAGCGTTTCATCAATGAGAACGACGGGGATGGAAATCTTCATTACTGCCATCCATTCCTCTGCGTTAAGCGGTGTAACCTGGAACACTTGCTGCAATGGCGAAAGGAAAAATTATGTGAATTATGTACTTCACTTACTGTTAGTTCAATTGCCCAAAGACTGAAATTAACGAACCGAAAGAATCTCAACGTAGAGAATGACAAAGTGAAGGGTCATGGACAGAATCATGGCCAACAGCAACCAGATGTTAACCCATGGAGGCATAACCACAAGTGACTGGTTCTCAGACAAACTGTTCATGGCATTCAACATCTCAATTGTGACCAGAACAGACAAAGCCATGGTCATTGGATGAGGATCGTGGAAAATACTGCAGTCAATTCCCTTGAAGACTTCGCTCTCTGGTGTGCATTGCAAATGGTGAGTCTGTAAAACAAGAATTGTTGAACCATGATGCTCAGGTTCATCAGTATGTAATAAAATTACAATCTTACGAGTTGGTAGTAAGAAAGTTGAGGGCCTTCAGCGTAGATCATGAACCACCAGGTAGCAGCACCAACAGTGGCAGCACCGACATATCCACCAACAGCCATGTAACGGAAGAACAACCAACCGGAGATCAAGCTCTCGTCAGCCTTTCGTGGTTGCTGAATTAGAAATGAACCATGGTTAGTTAGTTAAAACTACAAAGGCAATACAAATATTTTAACTATTAAATTATATTAAATTATTAAAAACCTTGTTCATGATGTCCATATCAGGTGGGTTAAAGCCAAGGGCAGTGGCTGGGAAACCATCAGTAACAAGGTTGACCCACAAAAGTTGTACTGGAATAAGGGCTTCTGGGAGACCCAAGGCAGCAGTCAAGAAGATGGAGACGACCTCACCAATGTTGGAAGAAATCAGGTAACGAATGAACTGCTTCATGTTATTGTAAATGGCACGACCTTCCTCAACGGCAGCGACAATGGTGCTGAAGTTATCATCAGCCAACACCATCTCAGCAGCAGACTTGGCTACAGCAGTTCCGGAACCCATGGCAATACCGATTTCAGCCTGTTCAATAATTTTAAATTTTAATTTAGTAAAAGATTTTGTTTTTTAGTGAGACAAAGATAGAACTTTCATTTGATACCTTTTTCAGAGCTGGAGCATCATTGACACCATCACCAGTCATGGCAGAGATCTCATTCATTGATTGCAAGTATTCTACAATCTTGGACTTGTGAGAGGGTTCCACACGAGAGAACAGGCGAGATCTGGCACAGGCGGCACGTTGTTCAGAAATAGGCAGGTCATCAAATTCACGTCCAGAATAGGACATTCCAGTGGTATCCTCATCTTCACCAAAGACTCCAATACGTCTGCAGATGGCTTCAGCAGTGGCCTTGTTGTCGCCAGTGATGACAATGACACGAATACCAGCTTGACGGCAACGAACAATAGAGTCGAAAACTTCCTTACGTGGAGGATCCAACATACCGACAACACCGACGAAAGTCATGTTAACTTCATATTGGTAGAATTTGGTGGAGTCGCCGAGATCCATGTCGTCAGGCTTAAGTGGGTTATCAATGGTGGCAAGAGCCAAGCATCGAAGAGTATCACGGCCAGTACCATATCCTCGGGTGATTTCAAGAATCTTATTCATGATTGGCTGGGTCATTGGGACCTTCTGGGTTCCTACACGGACGTGAGTGCAACGATCCAATACACCCTCAGGGGCACCCTTGATGAACATCTTTGGTCCGTTTCCAAGACGAGTTGGCTTAAGAGGAACACAATAGCTGGACATGGATTTCCTGTCTCGGGAGAACTCCAGGGTGAATTCCTAAAGGTGTAATTAGAATGATGTATAATTTCACAGCTAATACTAAATAGCATATTGCCCATTCATACTACTACTTTAAACTTTACCTTCTTCCATTTCGTTTCCATGTCTTGACGGCAAATAATGGCGGCACCACGACGGTCAAGTCCAGTCTTAGACAAGTTGTAGGGATTAACCTTCTCAGCAAGGACGATTAAGGCAGTCTCAGTAGCTTCGCCGACCTTTTCGAAAGCCTGCTTGAATTCGTTAAAGTCAATAGCGGAGTCATTGCACATAATACAAATGGTAGAAATTTCTTGCAGTGCATCAAAATCAGAGCCCTTAATCTTTTGTCCTCGTTGAAAGACTTCACCGATGGGTTCGTAGGTGGATCCGGTGATTTCGAATTCGTGGACAGCGATGTCACTTCCTTCAATCTTGTCGAAGATAAACATCCTGCTAACTGACATTTGGTTTGTAGTAAGAGTACCAGTCTTATCACTACAAATTACAGAGGTGCAACCCAAGGTTTCTACGGATGGGAGAGATCGGACAATGGCATTCTTAGCGGCCATACGACGAGTGCCCAGAGCTAGACAAGTGGTGATGACGGCGGGCAAACCCTCGGGAATAGCAGCGACAGCCAGAGCGACGGCAATCTTGAAATAGTAGATGGCACCTTTGATCCATGAGCCACCGTGAGCGGGATCGTTGAAGTGTCCAATGTTGATTGCCCATACAGCGACGCAAATGATGGAGATGACCTAAATATTTAATATTAATTTAGTTATTAAAGTATTAAGGATATCAACCTATTCACAAAATAATTAATTAATTATCAACCTTGGACAGCTGTTCGCCGAATTCATCGAGTTTCTGCTGAAGAGGAGTCTTAATTTCTTCGGTCTCAGACATCTCAGTTCGGATCTTACCAATAGCGGTGTTCAGTCCAGTACCAATCACAACACCACGGGCTTTGCCAGCAGCGACATTTGTACCACTGAACAGAATGTTTTTCTTGTCTTGGTTGACAGCCCTTGGGTCTGGAATTGGTTCATTGTGCTTAATGACTGATACAGACTCTCCAGTAAGAATGGACTGATCAATACGCAGTGTAGTAGATAAAATTTTGACGATACGGATGTCAGCTGGAATTTTGTCACCAACTAAAACACAACATATTTTTATTAAATATCTGAAACCAAAACTTTTACCTTTTTCTTCCTTTTACTTCTATTTACCTACCAGAGATTTCAACCATATCACCAGGCACGATTTCACGAGCACGAACCTTCTGCACACCAGATTTGTCTGTGCGAACAACTTTACCCATCTCAGGTTCGTATTCTTTTAAGGCTTCAATAGCACTCTCGGCATTTCTTTCCTAAGAATAAATATAAGTAAGAATAAGAATTAGTACATGATAATTAATTACTTAATAATATTTTATAATTATAATTACGCACCTGCCACACACCAACAATGGCATTGGCAATAAGAATGAGCAAAATAACGAATGGTTCGACGAATGCGGTAATTCCTTCGCCTTCATCATCGTGTTCTTCAAAACAGGCTAAAACCTTAATATTGAAATTAACGAATAACGACATTAGGGAATTTGGTAGCATCAAATAGTATAAATATATAGTAACCATAATTATGCTTACAAAGGAGATGATGGCAGCGAGAAGCAAAATTTTGACTAACAGATCATCGAATTGCTCTAAAACCAATTGCCATAAAGTCTTGCCCTCTTCAGCAGGAAGCTCTGAAATAAGTGAATTTCAACATTGGATTAATCAGTTAATTTAGTCTATCAGCCTCCCACCGCATGGAATTCCCGTTCCCAGAGACCTTGACCAAAATCGTACATGTGTGATCATCGTTTCTATAAATATAGCATCCTCGCCCTTCCTCGAAGTCAAAAATCGCTAACGTTATAAAAATATCACGTACTAAATACGTAGCGAGAAGAGACTTTGATTGAAAGATGTTTTATTGCGCAGTAATAAGCCAACTAAATAAATTTATATATTTCTGAGAACATTTGAACATTACCATTAGGGCCATATTTGTCTTGATGCCTTTTGACTTGGTCTGCACTCAGACCCTTTTCCGCATCTGTTCCAAAATAATTAACTACTTCCTCCCAAGTCTTCGCGTGGCCGTCATCCATGGTGGCCACTTAAATATAAAATTACGAGCTAAAAAAAATAGTCACTCTTCTTGTTGATCCTCTCCAAACTGGCAAGATCTAAAATAAAAAAAGAGTACATAAAAAACCATCATTTCAAAATTTTGTAAAAGCCTGACATTAATAGATCTTGATATTTTTTTTTTGGATGAAGGAATTGAGTCATTGAAATATTTGTAAATCACCTCAGCAATAATATATAGCTAAAAACGATTTACATTTTTAACACCTTTACATACACTAACAGTTGAGGAAACAAAAATATCTCCGACTTGTAGAAAATTATATTTTTCAAACAAAAATTTTTTACCGCAACCAACTACAGATCGTACCATTTGTACATGACACCACTCAATTCCTTGCCAACCGGAAAAGTAAAAATTTAGCCTGAACAACTACCACTTACGTTTTCAATTTGCCTTTAAAGTACTATAAATTTAGCATTTCAAAAATATATCCGGTTTAACTACTACAATCCTGAAACCGCTACCTTTAGGTCCCTCGTTAAAGTCCAATTTCCCTTTCAGAACTAGCAATAAGAAGACGACTGACCGTGATGATGATGAAGTGTAATATTTTCATTCAGCAAAGAGAAAAAAAATAGCCAACCAGCAGACCAGCAGTAGCAGAGAACAGCTAGCCCTACACCATCATCATCATCATCACCATCATTTTACTCTTCTTCTACATTCTACATAGAAAATTTGCTCAGCATAGGAAGGATGGGTGATGTGCTATATGCAACGTGTTATAAATTTTTGAATATTCCCCACGTTACACACTGAACATGTTACAAGGCAAGGCATGCTACAGGATTTTTCCTTTTATGCTGAGTCCTCGTCAGTCCAACAAAACATTTTTTTTTCATACGTGGACGGGCTTTTAGCTTGCACTCTGAATAAAGATTCAGTGGATTTTTCAGGAACTAGGGGCCACACATATAGCTTCTCCTACTACTTCATATAGCGATTAACGTCTGCTATCATTAAATTATTTATTAGAAATTTAACTAAACTGCAATTAGTGGACATATTTCGGAAATTTGTATGTGCATGATTGATGCTATTGTGCCTGGAGACTGCGACATCTATTATTATTTATTAGTACTAGTATTGTAGTTAAAAATCTAGTCTGTAAGCTGAACTCATTTAGTAAATAGCTCACTTTCAATTATAATTTGAAATAGTAATCATTAAGATACTTCATCTAGTAAAGCTTTAGCCAATGGGCTGAAAAAATTTTCTTTTTGGGTGGAGGCAATTGGCAAGTGTTGGGAAAGCTGTCGGGTCGAGGCCCCGTTTTCATATTAGCCAATATTTAGCAAGGCTGAGTGGGATGTTATGGAAGGGCAAGTGAGATGCTAGATAATGAAGTTGGTAGTTTTAGGTGGAGAGTTTAGAGAGAAGTCATTACGCTTGGAAGAAATAGCTCCTAAATGGCATTTCCTTCCGATTGGATAGCGATAGTTTATAATATGGGATGGTATGCTCGTCTTAAACTGTGCAGTTGATTATTTAAATGTTCCTGAAAATGACTACTTTTGTGCTCAGCACATTACTAGTAATGGATGGAAATGAAGGAAACAGGTATGGCCGCACAAAGATTCTCCCACTTCAATGACTCTCGTTCATGGAGTAATAACTTGTGCAGTTCTCTGAACAGGTAACTTTTTTATTACTACTACGCTATAGAGTAGGTGTAGCGTGGCTATGCTTATGATTTTTCTGTTTCACTTCCATCACCCAGTTGCTGAAATGATAACAAGATCACTCCATGATCATGTTGCTCAAAGCCCACACGGCTGCATTGTGAGTTTTTACGTAAACGAACTTTTACATAATAATTAAGAAAAATGCTACTATTCTTCCTCTTTTGCTGTCGTACATACTATTTTTTCGACGTGGTTCATGGTTCATCCACCACCACATCTTGCAAACTTGGAAAATGGTTTTTTTTCTGCAGGCTGTTTCATGCAGTTCATTTACTATCATGACTGGCACTGGTACCGTACCTAAGCTACTGCCCTACCACACCAAACATGTTCACGTTAATAGGTATGGGCATTAGCATAGATTCATTAATGAGGCCTTCAGCTCTGTGGAACAAAAATTCTGAAGTGAAGTTTGCCGTCACAGTCACATCATCGTATGAGATGCTGATACTGGATACTGAAATTCAGTTCATGTTTTGACCTCGAATCATATTATCTTATCCACAAGGGATAAAATCTATTTAAAACTGTATTGTCGCAAATACTAATCAGCAAGTACTTATTAAAGGTAAGTGGGTAGGAATTATCTGGAGTGATCTTTAAAGTTTCGATGCGTAGCGCATAATATAGCGTGCTGACTTTGCTATATAACTTTTTTTCTGAATACCATTAATGAATACAGACTGGACAATAATTGTTGCTAAATTAAACCAAGAAATAGCTTTAACTACCTACAGTAGGTGCGTGCACAATAAAAAAATGTGTGTGTGTGAATGATTTAAATAGCTTAGTCATAAATCATCCGAAATATATTAAGTATCAGCTTTACTTGATAACTTCCTTATATTGGTATGGCTTTACAGCGGTATAAAGTGGATTTCCAGCAATTACCTATGCTTGCATTCCAGCATCAAGGCTCTTTATCTTTTGCGAAATCCTTTGGTTTACGTAGATTCCGCTCTTGCTGGCTGCTGTCGATGAGTCTTGCATACCGATTCTTTCAACTGTGCCTAGCGGAAGTTTCTTTGAGATTCATGACATGTGTGAGTGTGCCTGATTGCATCTTTATCTGCTATTACACGTGTTACATTGAAAAAAAACGCTAGTCATTATCAGCAAGAAAGAGATGACCAAGGCAAATATTATGCTTGTGATGACGTACGTAAAATCGAAACGACGCCATGGAACAATATACAGAGCAAGGTACATATTCCCACACTGAAAAAGTTCCAGTACGTGTTTCTGCTCTTTTCTAATCATGTTCAAATAGTTATGATAACAATTGGTAAATATTGATTTAACTGTTTATTTGTTTAATTAATTACGATCCTAATCGCCTTCCAGTTCCTACTTTTCACACTTCATTTTATCATTTTACCTTTAATAAATTAGTTTTGAATGAGTAGTCTTTTGGGAATACGCAATTTCCAAAAGTTGAAAGCACTTAGAAATAGGAGCTCTTCATTGTGTAGAACGCCTCTATCAACACACTTATTTTTTAGTAGGGCAAAGCTTTATTATTGAGCTTCTCGGCAGATAAAAGCTTCTGGGAAAAAAGCTATCAGTGTAATTTAATTTATTAACGCCACCTCCCATTCTTCATAGTAAAATGCGGTTTCTGATGGCCTACATCTGGAGAAAGAGGACAAGGAGGCGACGCTTCTTTTCTTTCTATGCGTTATGCCACTCGGGAAACTATTTGTCTAACTTGAATGAGCATAAGTTTTGTTTATCTATGGCTGTATAGTCTTTTTTTTATTTTCACGGGCCGTCGGTAAAACTTTTTGCATGACAGATGGGACAAGTGAAGACAGCAAAAGCAGCTTTTTTTCTTTTTAATTAGGGTGTTGCAAAGAAAATTTTTTTACAGCCAGCCATGACAATATAAAATGTCTAGTTATATAATGAATAACATTCACAAATCGATATTTCATATTTTTTTGTTCTAATAGAAATTTGACATGACAATATAAAATGTCTAGTTATATAATGAATAACATTCACAAATCGATATTTCATGTTTTTTTTGTTCTAAATTTCAAAATACTAAGTTTTATCAGTCTTGGAATGTCTACGCAAAGCATTTTTTTTTGTTTTCAAGATTTCAAGTTTTAAACTAGAACAGTAGCAGTCTGGAAAGTTGAAACATGTCAGTAAAGTATCAAGTTTTAAAAATGAGCTCCTGGGAAAATTCAAGAATCAAGTATTTCCCTATTGACTGGGCAACCAAATTATCACAAGACTGAGAACCTTTTATACAACAACTGCAAAGCTTGAAACTCAATTTCTCTCTGGTATAATTTTAGTCATTTGCTGACGCGATGCAACGTCATTGTTACATATACGTCATATTTTAAGATAAAAAACCACGAGGATCAACCTAAGCATCCTATTTTGTACTTGTTTCGGCTGTGGTGGCATGTTCTATGTATGTTCTATGCAGGCAAATTATGTGAATTCGGTTTACGTCTTCCTATAGTATAATTACATACGTGCCTAGATAAACTAATGGCAGTCACACTGCTTCCATGTGCTTCCACCTTATAACCAGACATGGAACAATATGATAAAAAGTAGGCAAGTCAACTGCAGAAGAGCAGTGGAACAGTTGTGGATTCTGAGGAATGATGGGAAATCTGATACTAAATTCTATTCAACTGCGTTTGAACCCTATAGCAGGCTATAACAACGGTGAATGACTGTCACAATCTTCTATGAGTACTTGCATCTAGTTATTTTTTATTGGAATCCATATTTTGGATTATAACTTGTAATGAACTTGAGCCTACACAAACAGAATGGGAAAGAAAAGTGGGTGCAGAGAGGAATATCATACCTTGAACCTTCTAGCAAACGACCACGCAATTATAAAATTACGGTTTAGCTTTTTTTAAAGCTCTACAAACTTTTATTTAAAAAATCTCACTAGACTTTCCCTGTTAATTTTTATACATTTTGAGGACAAGTGCACAATGGCTAATTTACATTGGTGGCACGTGTGCACAAGTAGTGCTCTCACAGGGAAAAAATCGGCATACAGCCCATCACAACACTAATCCTATTTTTGAATCGTAGCTGCTCACTTCTAAA
>JAHZND010005070.1:0-10554 GCA_027744115.1 Acrocyrtus sp. NNG-2020 | reverse complement strand
ATCCTGCTGGAGATTACATATCTCTTACTAACGGACCTACGAATGGACTCTCAAATTGGGTAGATGCCGATCCAACTGCAACTGTAGAGGACGTGGATTTCGTGCTTTGGCACAGTTTTGGATTAGCTCATGTTCCTAGACCGGAGGACTTTCCAATTATGCCATTCGAGTAAGAGATTCTCGTAGTTTTGATATAGTTATTTAAGTGTGGTAATGCATGAAAAAAGTAACAACTGAATTTAGTGAATTTTATTCTGACTATAGAGCTTGCAGTGTTAAGTTCCGACCAGTCAACTTTTTTAGTGAAAACCCAGCAGTGGATGTTCCTCCTCCAGGAGGATTACGACAAGGGATACGGACTGCGAGAAGCAGAGCAAGATTATAAACTAGATGGCTTATAACTTTTTGAACTGGTTATGCTCTGGAATTAAAAATTAGGATTGTAATTGATGCGTAAAAATTCTGATATTGTATGAAAAGAAATATTTAATGAATTATTATTATTTAATAAAATTAACATGTTAACAATAATAATTTTCAAGCATCCAAAATATGTGTCGGCATCTAGTGATTGAGAATCCATAATAATTTGCAATTAGTTGAATTGCTCACGATTGCATTGCTATTTACTTACTAATAAATATAATAGTAGCCTCAATTTGACGCACTTTGCCAATATTGAAAAAAAATCGTTTGCCACTACGAATAAAATTAATTTGAAACAGTATTAAAATGTAGTGTGATTAGTGAATAGGTACGTTGAAATTAATTTTTAAACTAACTTGTCTGTGTAGCTAATCAATTTTTTAAGGTTGCTCTATTAGTTGGACGCAGATTAGGAAGTATGTAATGGTTACAGCCAGTAACTGTGAAAAATAATAATTCGTGTTACACCTAAGCAAATGTACCTAGGTATGTTAATAAGTTAATGTCCATTACTTACATTAGCGAGCAAGGAGTAGGTGATCGGAAATACATTGTTTCCTTTAATTGACACGACATTCGAAGAAATTTCTTCCATTGTAAGATATAGCTCATCTGCCGGAATCTTTTGTCCATTTTCATCGGTCGTTAGCCATAATTTTAGGGTGTTCATCTACATGCAAACAAACCATTTTTGTATTATCCTTAGTTATCTTAATATACCTAGTTATTCCCTCAATTTACGAATTTACCTGGTGGCAGATATCTGCACACATGACATATCGTCGTTGTCAAAATTTTTTGTGCTAAGATGTATAGGAATTCCTATGCTGATAGCACTAATAATTATGACAACGACGATATATGAAAATCACTTGAGAAAGATTAAACGCCACAACAAAGCAGATACACCAGTCCGAATTTTTGTAGATGAACATTTGTTGGAAGGAAATGGGGAAATATAAGATACAGTCCACTAAATAAAATCCATAGGCGTGCCCGGCCAAATGATTAATTAGAAAACCGATGGCCTTCAAATTTGAAAATCGACATTTTACATCCGTCCAGGTAGGGATTGATCCTTCCATAAATCCTTCTTCTGTGCCAAGTTTCGATCGAAGCTCCAAACCAAATGTCTTCCTTGCAACGCTTTCCTCTGTTACTTTAAGCGACTGAGTAAATTGAAATGGGGAAATATAAGATACAGTCCACTAAATAAAATCCATAGGCGTGCCCGGCCAAATGATTAATTAGAAAACCGATGGCCGTCAAATTTGAAAATCGAAACTTTACATCCGTCCACGTAGTAGCTGACCCTTCCGCAAATCCATCTTCTGTGCTAGGCTTAGATCGAAGCTCCAAACCAAAGGTCTTTCTTGCAACGCTTTCCTCAGTGACTTTAAGCGACTGGGTAAATTGCATAACCAATTTATGCAATGTAAGCACACAAACGACGAGAATGAGATCACAGTAAGACGTTATCATGCGTCTGTGAGGATAAGAAGTAGACAAATTTATTAGGAATATTTAATATTTTATTTTGATTTTGCTTAAATATTTACCTGTTGTAAAAACCAGCAGCAGATAAAGTTCCTATTAAAATATTTTCTGTGGTGCCAGAGGTGGAGTCTCCAACAAAAAAGTTGAAGCGGCCCATCTCCGTGATGATATCCCACCATTCTGCTATACTAAAGCGAGACACATTTTCATTCATTTTTGATAGCCCTGGTAAACCTTTTCTAGTCATCCAAGTGAATAGGCCTAAGCCACTGTATAAAATACAGAGAAAGATGGCAAGGATGGAATTTTGATTTCCAGTAAGCTTCTCCACCATTCTGCTATACTAAAGCGAGACACATTTTCATTCATTTTTGATAGCCCTGGTAAACCTTTTCTAGTCATCCAAGTGAATAGGCCTAAACCACTATACAAAATACAGAGAAAGATGACGAGGACGGAATTTTGGTTTCCAGTAAGCTTCTGACTTGGAGACGCATACTCTAAATCATGGCGGGCCAGAACATTTACAATTTCTGTGATTTCATGCTGATTGAACCAAAACAGTTTTGTGACGTAGAACTTATGAAGTAAGTCAGAAATGCTGTAAAGTAAGACAAAGTACTGCGTAGGATTTTTCGGGTCAGTTGGAATTGATTGGCGGACATTTCCCAATCGGTAGAATAAATTAAGAAATGTTAGGATAAAACAAATGACTTTTTGCGGAAGGGAGGAACTGATAATATAATGGGGTGAAGAAGCTAACTTCAGTGGCTGAGACTTTGATGTACTTGCTGTATCAACCAGTTTTAAGCGGAAGGGAGAGAGACACACGAAGAATGCGCTATTAATGAAAATTCGCAAGAAGTCAGCAACATTGTGATTCTTAATCGAAGGGAGATTTTTCAATGTTACGCGCAATTTTTGTGGCAATTTTGTTTGCAGCTTCGTAGAGTCCTCCATTATCGAAGTCGGAGTCTGGTGTACAACAAACATTTGCAAGGTTTACCGAAAAGTTTTTATCGAATGGAAAGCACACTACTTTTCTCCTGACAAAGCTAATATGATTGTATAATATTTGTTATAGACAATCAAAAAAAAGTTTATTCATGTAGAAAATTTTAACATAACTTGTTGCTAACTGCAAAATCGCTCAGATGGTACTTTAGCTAATTGCTTTCATATATATACATTCATTGGGAGCGAGTAAAAAATAGGAATTATCTACCTACGCAATTATGAAGCTGACGCATTAGCAATAGTCGCAAATTATTTATTAATTTAAAATTGTTAATAGCATTAATTTATCATTCGCTACAAATTTCATTATTATCAGTCGAAAAATTCGCTTGCAATTTTTGGAATATCGGAAATTAAAACGGATAATATTTTCCACTTGAATAATAATACAAAATGTTGAAGGAGTACATATGAGATTTGTACATCTTAATACAGTTTACTTACTTTGACCAAGTTTATACTTTTTTTGGTTTTGTAAATGAGAAGACAACTTTTTTAAACATTTATAATTGGTTTCATTTTTTATGGTTTCTTCAAAAACTTGTAATAGGTAGTAGCTCCAAAAAACCTGGTCAAAAAACTCAGCTTCCAACCTTCTTTGCAAATTTTTTTAATGATCAAAGAAAAAATGGGAGTATATGAAACTGACGCAATTGCGCAGTTTGAGCCGCTCAGAGTATCTACAATGCAGTCAAAGTAACTTTTTTGTACAATTTCTCGCAGACAAAATTCAATTCACTGTCCTCGTTAATGTAGAAAAGTGCAATTAAAAGTTGCAGAGCGTCAGACAACTCAAGGTCGAGTATGGGTACTGCTCTCAAACGAAACTTGTTAGAAGAAAATTAATTCACGGACATTAAACGGACGTGGAATTTTAAAAAGATCAAGTTCAGGCTGCTCGGCTAGGCCTGTTGAGTGCACAATGTTCAATTTCAATTAGGTACTTTTCATTCATGGTCACAGTTGCCCAGATCTTTTTTCTCTGCTTCAGGTTTTGAGTTCAATTATAACTTTGACGTTTTTGCTTCAAAAACTGCGCACGTCTCATAAATCTGCATATAGTAATCCATAAGANAAAAACTGCGCACGTCTCATAAATCTGCATATAGTAATCTATAAGATCCCAATATTTAATATTTTGTATTTACACTAGACGCTAACAAATTACTTTAAAATGTTAATAGGTGGAGGCTAGTCGATACATACTTTTAAGCAGAAGTCTAGATATGCAATTAGATGATTTTAAGTAGCGGTTCGTAAAAAGAGTACCTTCTCCTGGTATAAATTTTGTAGCTATAGACAGGTTGCACAGTAGCGCACTAATTAGGTTGTAATAACCTTTGCTGTCTATTTTTTGCCTGATTGGTGGCGATATATTATGCTCCTTCTACCCGACGGCAAAGTTATAAAAGGAATTGTGTAATGTTAAATGCGAGCACTCACTTTTTGTTAGTTCTTTGCAGCACTTTCTCGTACGTTTCAGTTATATTTTGAGTTTTTTATTTTAGTTTAAGGAGTGTCTGGAACCGAATTTTAGATAAACAGGTGATTAACCTACATAAAATGAAAGGTGAGATGATATAAAAATTACTAAACGGATGCAAACTTATAGAAAAAGAAATAACAGTAGTCTTTGACATAGGGCACGATGCATGGGTGACATCCGCAGTTACTAGCACCGAAGCCAGGAATGCACTGGTGCTTTGCTACTCGTTAAGGGTATCATACACATCCCAAAAAATACTGATGATTGCATCCCCATCCCTTTCCAAGGAATTACGGTATTATTGAGTAGCTATTCTGCTAATGACAGCATGTGCTCATATGTAAGTTGAGAATAAAATTATGTTTTAGGCTAGCTCTTCGACAGTCCTTCGACCAGCTATTTTTCATCGAGGAAGATAGGAAACCTGAATTTTTAACGATAAATGAGTTCGCCAAGGTATGTGCCATTGAAGCTTGCCATGACTTTGAGAAGTGCACTTATCTCAATCCAAATACGGTCGTGACACAAAATGTCGAAGGCAATATTTTTGACAGCGATGATGTCTGGTCTGAGCAGGAATGTTTTGAGTTGACTAACTTTACATTCAAACCTTCCCTAAACGTGTATGGCAAAATGGTCCTTAATCACAACACTAGATTAAAAGTTATTCCTAGGAAGGGTGTCATCTTTACGACTAGTGGACTAGAGCAAATTGGGTAATGTCATGAAAAAATATTTATTAATTACTGCTGTTATCGCAGTAAAGATTTTCAATTTGTATAGAAACGAAAAGCAATTCCGCCTGATAAACTTTACTGATTATGCTGATCCCCTTAATTGGAGAAACACTAAATTGATCAGTTCACTTGGACTACTTGAACAGGTTCATAAAAATTTAATAAAAAAGAAAATTTGATTCGAAGCTTAGATACAAATGTTTGTTCTAACCAGTTTGTTATCTTTATTTTTCACAGCGAATTATTGGTCATTGGATAAGCATTTATGAGAAATTCGTAGAACCAATTCTGGAAGGGCGCTCCACCTCATTTTCGACTTATAACTCGATTAGCCCAAATGAACCAATAGCAATTGTAGGGCTAGGCTGTCGCCTTCCA
The DNA here is from genome assembly GCA_027744115.1 of Acrocyrtus sp. NNG-2020. NCBI lineage: Eukaryota > Metazoa > Arthropoda > Collembola > Entomobryomorpha > Entomobryidae > Acrocyrtus > Acrocyrtus sp. NNG-2020. The sequence goes on along the minus strand of JAHZND010005070.1, from coordinate 5,013 downwards.
GGTTGCAATAGCATTGAAGAATTCTGGAATATACTGGTATCTGGAGAAAATGGGATCTGTGCTCCACCTCCACCACGCTGGTTGCAAAATAAATGTAGTCGACCGGCCCCAGATTGGAAAGCTAGATGTGGATTTCTGTCCGCTTCAATGCACTAATAGATCCTCTGTCGCTGAGTGGAACTTCCGCCTCCGTTTTTGTCGGGTTATCGACTCAGGACTACAAAGAGATTTTACACTCTTCGCCGCATCATGAAGACTTTCGTATTTACAACGGCACCACTCTTGGTGCGGCTGCTTCCAAAATTTCTCAAGTTTTGAAAATAACCGGCCCCAGTGTGGCAACTGAAAGTGGCTGTTCCTCTTCCACGGTATGTGTCCACCTTGCTTGCAATGCTCTTCGTCTCGGCCAGACGAATTTGGCAATAGTTTCCGGAGTAAATTTACTACTCAACCCGTTCAACAAAGATTTCATACCGATGGCATTTTCGGATGACTGTCGCTGCAAAACATTTTCTGAGGGGGCGGATGGCTTTGCACGAGCGGAGGCATGTACCGCCCTTGTTCTTAAGCGGCTTTCGGATGCTGTAAAAGATGGGGACAATATTTGGGGGTTGATAAGAGGAACTGGAGTTTCCCAGGAGGGAATGAGCAAAAGCATGAATACTCCCACTGTTCAAGGAGAGGCACTGGCAATGATGAGGGCGCTAAAGGACGCCGGGGTCAATCCAGAAGAGGTCTCTTACATAGAAGCCCACGGAACTGGAACAAAACTAGGAGATCCATTGGAAGTGGCAGCTATTGGAGAAGCATACGGAACAAATAAACGGGAGGACCCACTGATAATTGGAAGTGTGAAGACGAACGTGGGGCACACTGAATCTGCTTCCGGAATTATCGGAATTATCAAAACGTTATTGGCCATGCACCACAGTCTTATTCCAAAGCACAGAAATTTCGAGAAGCTAAATCCTGCCATTAACTTGGAGGTAATCCCAGCAACAATTCCATTAAAAGACACGGCATGGGTTAGCGCAAATGGGAAGCCGAGGTTAGCCGGAGTGAGTTCCTTTGGGATAATCGGGACAGATGCGCATGTCATATTACAGGAACCTCCAAAGCTAAACCTGACGAGTATAGCAAAGTTCAATTTTGATGATTTTGAGAGGCCACTGCATGCTATCAAAGTGAGTGCAAAATCAGAGGAAGCTTTATTCTCACTACTGGACTCATTCCAAAAAGCGATCGGAAAAAATGAAATTGATTCTTTAGCAGATATTTGCCACTCCGCAAATACTGGCAGAGGCGACTTTAATAATCGAGCCATTTTAACAGCCAGCTCAAAGGAAGAACTTGTAGAGAGCATTGTTAATAAGTCTTATCTGAAAGGAGAAGTTCCCTCAACGAGGAAAAAGATATGCTTTCTCTTCACTGGACAGGGCTCTCAGTATTCCGGAGTGGCCAGACAGTTATATGAGACTAGTCCTTTATTTCGGATTTATTTCGACTATTGCGAGAAAATTCTTCGCACCAAATACCAAATTAATATTCGGAAGATCATTTGGGAGATCAATTCAGCGGAAGAACTGGACAAAACACTGTATAGCCAGACCTCGATTTTTGTGGTGGAGTTTGCCCTGTTTAAGCTCCTGAAAAGTTGGGGAGTGAAACCTGACTATGTACTTGGACATAGTCTAGGGGAGCTTACAGCGGCAGTATGTGCAGAAATTATTAGTGTTGAAGATGCCCTCATGTTGGTTGCTGAAAGGAGCCGTCTCATAGAGAGTCTCCCTCAGGGGAAAATGTTGGTGCTCAAGGAGATCAAGAAGGGAGTTAGCTCGCTGATGAGCAGATACTCCGAAAATACGAAAGCGGATACAAAACTGGACTTTGCAGCTATTAATTCAGATGAGCAAACAGTGGTGGCAGGTGATTCAGAGGAGATTATAAACTTTTCAGAGTTTTGCAAAAATAGCGGAGTCAAGTGCACAGAGTTGAGATCTACCCACGCATTCCATTCTAGACACATGGACCCAATTCTGAGTGATTACAGGTAACCCTTCACTATTCTTATTTGAGCTGATTAATTAATGTTACTTGGACTCTATAACGAGACAATTTCTACAAATCAGCAGACGACGTTTTTGAGGCTCACGCAGAAACTTAAATTATTTTAACCATGGTTACAATGGTATAAGTCCATTAATGATGCTCCTATGAGTAGTGTTACTAGTCACTATGCAACTTTTCCATTGAAACAAAATTCGGCCCATTTGTAGAAATTGTCTCGTTATAGGGCCCAAGTAACATTAAGCAGAGCTAATTTTTGCCACAATTTTTTCTGCTCAGGAATGTGGCCTCGAAAGTGAAGGCTAATAGTTTGGGAAAAGGCAGTGGATACATTTCCGGAATGCAGGGCACTTTGATTCCAGCGAATGAAGTGAATGCGGAGTACTGGGTGCAGCACACTCGAGAAATGGTTTCCTTCCATGATTCAGAGGAGATTATAAACTTTTCAGAGTTTTGCAAAAATAGCGGAGTCAAGTGCACAGAGTTGAGATCTACCCACGCCTTCCATTCTAGACACATGGACCCAATTCTGAGTGATTACAGGTAACCTTCACTATTCTTATTTGAGCTGATTAATTAAGCAGAGCTAATTTTTTCTGCTCAGGAATGTGGCCTCGAAAGTGATGGCTAATAGTTTGGGAAAAGGCTGTGGATACATTTCCGGAATGCAGGGCACTTTGATTTCAGCGAATGAAGTGAATGCGGAGTACTGGGTGCAGCACACTCGAGAAATGGTTTCCTTCCAGGATGCCAGCAGAGAAGCTGTAAAACTGGGTTGTGGTATATTCATCGAAGTCGGTCCTCAACCAGTACTCACTGCACTTACTGCAGTTAACAACGAGGAGAGTGAGCTTCTGCTTTTGTCGACTTTAAAAGGGAATGAAAATAACTGGAGTACACTTCTCAGCACTTTAGGTTTTCTTTACGTTCATGGGGTCCCAGTAAATTGGAAGGGTTTCGACCAGTATTATCTTCGGCGGAAGGTTCGAGATCTTCCTCACTATCCTTTTAAAAGGAAGGCGTTCTGGCCTGAACAAGTTACTAAAAAAGGAGGGGCTACTATCCATCCTCTGCTCGGTCACCCAATTCCAAACGCAACATCTTCAAAGTTATTTGCTAGCTCATTGTTGTTGGCTGAGCATTCTTATCTGAGAGGACATAGAATAGGAACACACGTAGTATTTCCAGGAGGAGCAAGTCTGGAAATAATCCTGGCTGCAGGAATATCCGCAGTATTTTCCCCAGCCCATAATGTTCATTCACCATAATCGTGCTATAAAAGTTGAAAACTTGGAGATTAAAAATCGGCTCCTTCTCCTGGAATCCAGAAATGTGGAGCTCCAAACGGTACTAAATTTTGAGGCGGGTACTGATACTTCGGTACAAATATACGAACGGAGGGACAGCGATTCAAAAGATTGCGATTCAAATGTCAGAATGGATTCTCGTGGCGCAGGCAAAATTCATCCCTTCTATAGCCAATGAAGACAGCGCTCTTATCCCTTCAAATATTAAGAAGGAGCTACAAGCAAAGTACTGTATGAGAAGAGATGACGAAATTACCAAGCAATTTTACACTCGGTCGAAAGCCGCCGGACTATTTCTTGGAGCGGACTATCAAACACTTCACTCTGTCTGGGGAGATGTGGACAGTTCATCCTTCCTGATAGAATTAAAATTGCCATTGGAAACGGAGCATAATCTATACGAGGAGTATATTGTCCATCCTTTGGCACTAGATTTTCTTGTACAAGCCATCGTATTCAAAGAGTGGGCTAACTCTCACCAACGACAGAAGTTGCTAATATTCCTTCGATTGGAAAAATGTGTGTACTTTACAAACCCAAAGCCAGGTGAAAAGCTGTACGTTTACGTGCACGAGACTTCTGAAGTATCTGAATTAAGTAGTCCGTACTCTGCTGTCCTTCTTAACGGAAATGGTGACGTTCTGTGTTTTGCTAGCGGACTTCAACTAGCCACAACATCATTGCGGGCGATGGATATGGCACTGGAGCAGATTAGAAACCAAACTCCTGACATGTGGCAAGAGGTATGGCGAAAAGTAGACACTAAGGAGGATAGCATACCGTTAGATACTTTGAGTAGGAGGCAGTTTCCTTCTCGTGCTCCACAGTGGGTAATATTCCATCAGGAGGACAGCCCAATATCACAATTTTTGATCGAAAACATTTCGGGGAAAACAGGACGCCAGGTACTGGTGGTGGAGAAGGCGAATATCTTCAAAGTTTCCGAAAATAGTTGCATGCGGAGGCCAAATGCTGACGAGGACTTTAGTAAACTTCTTCAAATGGCACTAGGTAAAGGCAATTTGGAGGGCATTTTGTACTGCTGGACATTGGATAAGACAGCGACCCGTCAGGAGGATATACTCCAACCCTATTTCCACCTTGCCAAAGCCGTTGCTAATTTCATAAATGACAGCAACACTCGAATAGTATCTCTATTTGATAGAGTTGTTCCAGTAAGAAATAATTTTACTGATGGCTTCCATAGCAGCACTGCCTGGGGACTAACCAGGAACTTCCGATCTGAGCATCGCGATGTATCCTGGAAGTGCGTGGACATTGGAGGATTTGCGACAGAGCCAGATAAAATGATGCATATTTTTCATGAACTTTGGAAAGATAAAGAGTTACCTTATGTTGCCTACTCTGGCTTATCCCGCTACGTACCCAAACTGCAAGTTCACAAGCGTAAGGAAAAGGTGCTGAAACTTCCACCTGGAACAGACCATTTCCGGTTGACACTACCCGATAGTAAAACAGTGGAGGAGTTGCATTTCATCCCAATGGAATTAAAGGCTTTGGGGAGCCACGATGTCGAAATTCAAGTGAAGGCTTCTTCTCTCAACTTTAGAGATGTACTCACAGTAATGAAGGCCTCGGAAGAATTTGTCGATTTCCCAGTAGGAAGGGACATTTCCGG
>JAHZND010005069.1:0-19778 GCA_027744115.1 Acrocyrtus sp. NNG-2020 | reverse complement strand
GAGATGCTTTTTCTTGTTTTCTCCCTCTTTTGTGTAATTTAATTGTAGCCTAAATAAAAAGGGTAATCAGGAAAAACGGGAGGAAAAAATTAGCGATATACAATAAAAGGAGAAAGGAAAATGCTGTCAGGAAGGAGCTCTGGAGAACCACGCATTTTATACTGTTTCCCGTTATTAATCTCAATTTCATCAATTTCACATTCATTTTGCACTAATGGGCACTTTGTGATGTCTCCTTCAAAACAGTTCTCTACTCCAGCAACATAACAGCCAGCTTTTTCAGCATTTCCTCCGCACATTCGTACATTAACTCTCCACCAACAGCACAAAATTCAATTCAGAAAGTAAATTGTTTCGCTATTATTTTCACAGAGATATTTTATAGTTGGCTTATTTTCAAGATAAGTACAATATGCGCCAATATACACGAGCGCATCTTTTAAATGGGCTCAAATGGTGAAAAGTTAATCACACGGGCTCCCTTAATTCCCTTTCGTATTAACATTTTCCTGTTCCCAGTAGGTACTTATATTGTATCTGTTTACTGAATAGTGTGTGATAGAGATCTCCGATATAGTGAGCATGGAAAAATACCAAATACATACCTACACAGGGAATTAATAAAATGGTTCTTCTTAATGGAACTCTTTTTATCCTTTGTCATTTTGTCAATACATTTTAATGACATCCTGAACGGAACAGTTTTATAAGTGAAATTAAGTTAAAACATCTTGCCACGTATGTCGTTAAAAATAATGCTCTTCATTCCATAAAAATATTGTGCATCCCTCATTCCTAAATTTTATATCAGCTATCAGGATTAGCAGAGTTGAAAAGTGGAGTGGATGACAACAAAGAAAAAAAGGAAAGACGGGTACAAAAAGAAAAGTCTTTTTGATCTACATGATCTGCTTCCTTCTACCTTTTATCATCTTTCTGAAAAAAGGCCCTCCCGACAATAAAACAGTAGAAAAGAAATGATTTACTCAAAATTGAACAAAATACTTCTAGTACTTCTTTGTAGAAAAATCCTACCTACTTGCCATTTATGCTTAGGACAAAATTAGTTCAATCGGAAAAATCAGTGATGAATGCGTCGAAATGGTAATATGTCAAAAATGTTTTAGGTTGAAGTACATGTAAAAGCTGTATCCTTATCCTTTAAAATGCATGAAGAAAAATGAAGGTACATATTTCGATTTAAATTATGCACTCAGGAAGATATAGAGTAGGCCGAAGGATGTCTCAAAAGAAAACTTCTAATAAAAATACAGTGAAAGAAGTAAACGAACAGGAAAATGCGACAGACAGAATGAGCCGTTAAGTGAAATTATTAAAAAGATGAATAAACACTTGCCTGCACACGAATGCATACCGGCAGAGTGATGATACGGTTGTTGCTGGGGGTGGTCGCCCAAATCATCGAAGTGGCTTAACCCTCCTTGATGCGAGGCGTCATCTTCATCTCCGTCGTCTCGATCGTCGTTCACATCAACATCGACATCACTGCTTTCCCCCATTTTCATGTCAGGTCTGGGTAGTACCATTACAGGATACTTGGGATCTGAAGACGGAATCTTAATCCCATTTTTTTCTATTTCCTCCTCCTCTTCTGAAAAACTTCGATTTCCGTTCCCAATCGAGTCCAAATGATTTTGTTCCAGAGGCTGATGAAATTCTCTTGCTTCTTCCTTTACTTCCGCTGACATTTTTACAGTGCATAATTTACTCGAGGATGACGATGGAGAAGGAATATCTGCTGGGTGAGCTTCCCCTCCTCGTTTCCTCTTTCTGTTATTCAGCTCTTCATGTCCCACTCTACCCTTTGAAAATGAATTTCCGAACTTCGGCTTAGAGCCATTTGCAACGACTGACGGTGACTGGGCAAATGGGGGAACTCTGTCACAATTTCCTCTCTAAAAATTCCACCCAAAAAATAATTATTGTTCTTTAATTCATTTTTTAACTTCAATACTAAAGTGGTTGGTTTTGAGCTAGCAACCGCCTAAAATTCTAGCAACTAACTAACAGAGAATTGTTTGCGGTTATGTATATGACACTTAACTAGCTAATAACTACGTATTTATCAGTGTCTTACTGTCAGATATAGACTGGTTTGATATGGTTGACTTATTGGATAATATGGTTGACAGCAGTCACTCAGACAATATGGTTGACAGCTTGCAACCATTGGATATGAGTGACTGCTGTCATATTATCCAATAAGTTACTCAATCGCTAAGAGATAGTTCCACCCTGCAATTTCGACTGCCAATTTCTGTGAAATACTATTTCTAGTTTCAATTTTCAAAATGAACATGTTTCATTTCGAAACATGTTCGCTAAGCATAACCGTCTCATTATTTACCTTACTGTTCCTTTTCTGTTTGTGACTTGCGTCAACTTCATCAGACTCTTGCAACTTTGCGTTCCACCCTGTAGGGGACTCTTGCCCCATTGAAACCTCGTCAGACTTCGAGGATGATCCATCATCACCGGACTGTCCTGAAAAGTCTTCTTCCACCGCCGTCATCCTTTCTGTAAACCAGTAAAAATAAAAACTAATGCAAAATCACCATTTTAAAAATAGCGTTTATCACAAAAACTTAATTCTATCTATGCATTAAAACCATATTTATCTCTAGGTATATCAGATATCACAATTAATTTACTTATTAATCGAGCAAGCAAGTCCATGTATGCATGAAGCTCTGGCTCTTCTCTCGGTGGATTCATAGCCATTACTAGCACGCCTCATTATTTCATTTATTTATTTTAAAAATTAACTAGTCACTGTCACACCACAAAAACTACCAATTTAACTGGAAAATTCTGAGAAAAATTAAATTATCACGTGCTCACAAAACGAAAGGACTCAACTTTCATCTTAAAATGAACAGAAAATGTGGACCTATCCACAATTGTAGATGGCATACTAGATGAATAGGTAATGCGTCATAAGAAAAACGTATCTAAAAGCAGAAAAAGAATTTCCTTGCTAGTGCTGCCAAGTTCAACATTATCCGCACTTCTATCATGCCCCCTGCCCATACAAAATGATTTGTAATTAGTGCTTAATCAGATAGAATCACACACAGTTGCAATTACAATTTGAAACCATTCTATATAAGCCCAATTCGAATGAGGATCCGGTTTCCCTCTCTCCTCAAAAGTGAATTCAGTTTTAATGAGTGCCACTAACAAACCTTAATAGATATGTATTTCCATTGATCATTACAATACTGATAAAGCAAAGGTCCTGCACGCGTGTCTGACTACATGTCATGCGGCCTCCAATAATACTTTTCATAGGAAGAGAACGTGTTTTCCCTTAATAAAAGCATTGTGAAAAACGCTTTAAGTATTTTTATTAGCTCAATGCCAATATCAATTGAAGCCTATTTCGAGCTAAATCTCCACTTCCATTTCCTCAAAGCTCATTTATACCCTATTTACTTCTTTTCATGTGTACCTTTCCAGCTTAAAACTGGAGCTAATTTAATACATATATGGGGAATTGTAACGTTTTTTTTTCTTTTAGAAAATTTTTAATGTGCGCTCAGCCATATCTCCCTTCCAGCTCTATGCTGGAGGTTTAATTAGTGATTCTGGACTTTGTTCCGTTGTAATCGAGCGTTTTGAAGGACACGTGCGTCTCATGCTCATCGCGGGTAATAATATCCCCTTTCCCTACATTTTTTTCTTTTGTCTTCCTCTCTGCCGGGGAACAAGCTCGGATCAAGATCAAACCATGTTGCATGCAAGCGAAGCGTTATTGTTATAAAAAAGGGTAACATTTATTTGTTGTAAAATGCAAAATCATATTCATTTCTGTTGTTTTCCGTCCCCTCCATTCCCATTTCCCATCCACCAGGCAAGGAACAAGGAAACTTTCCATGCTATGCTGATTTCTGCTCCCGTCACTAGCTTCTTTTTTTCGAGAGTGAATGTGAATGCAAAACTCGTAAATGGACATAATAAGCACAACTTTCCCATTAATTTCTTTCCAATTTAAAAATACACAGCTTTGTGATTTTCTCTGACAAAAAGGAAACTAAGTTATTATGTATATACTTTTCGGTGCAATTAAGCCATTTCATGTAGATATAGGTTTCTCGTTGCCTTACTCTCTGCCTGGTGTGCATGTCCAGAAAGAGGAGACATGGAGAAGAGTGTGAAAGTAAAAGTACACGGTGTACTTTGCATGTAGAACATTTTGTACCTATACATAAATATTGCACTAAATTTTTAATGGAATTATTTAATATTCATAAGGCATTTTGATGGGATTGTGTGAATTGTGTGATCGCTTTTTGTTCTTTCCACTGCTGAAATATATTTAACCAGCAGTAAGAAAAGACAAGGGAAAGGGATTTTGTAATGGGGATTTATGGAACCGCCTACTTTATGCATTCTAAATTTTTTTTTTCACTTGGACACCGACACCGCGTTTTTATGTTTTATTGCTTCTTGTTTGCTTTTTATGAGAACATGAATTATAAATAAAAATTTGTATGGAAATTTTACGGGATCAAAAATAATTTGTCTGAACAAAAATATATTTTTTTTATCATTTTCGGTAGGAATTTTATCAGAAAGGATGTAAATGGCATACTAAAAATGACTGGAATTCAAGTTCTTTGAATCAATTAAACAACCTCGACTGTGCTAATTACGCATACAGGACATACATATCAAAAAGGATATCCTTCCTCAGTCGCCATCAAGTTGACTATGCTAAGGTAGTGGGAAGGATATACCTATACTGGTTTTGCATGATATATTAAATTTGTTACTACCTTTCTCAGCAGGTGTACTAATGATAGTGGTAATGATATTATTTCACATACGGATTTTTTTAATATTCAACTCGACCTAATTTCATTGATTATCGTTAATTTTCAAGTTTAAACAGTGATAAATGATAAAAGCACTTTTTTTATCTTGCAGTGTGCATTACACGTTTGCATTGTATGTGCCCGTACCTGCATTAAATAATTTTTATTAAATGCCCAGGGTTTCTCACACAGATAATGCACAATGCCTACATTTTTGTGAAAAAGCTGCTACTGCTGACTACCCACTACCCCATCTGAATTTTAATAACTTTTCTCATTTAAACTTAACGCAATTATAACTTGTCCGCTTCAGAAAAAAAATGATTCATCGCGTAGAGAGCACATGCATTTATCACATAAACACCCTCATTACAATGAAAATTAAACGCAATTATTCAATTATGGTGGGGCTGCGTAGTGACAAGGGGGAAGGATGATGAATCTGACTCTCTGACTAATGAGTAAAAATTTATGCTGTCTGCACACACTTCCATTTATTCTATTATGGAAAAGTTTGTACGTGCTTCCCCATTACAACTTGTAAAAAAAAGTAGAATGTCGAGGCAAATTGAGACATTGCACGTACTGCTCATGGCTTACTGACACCGGATTCATTGTCTATCCTCCCATTATGCACATTCCCCCTATTTCCAGTTTTCGCTTGTTGGGAAATTAAGATAGCACGTAAATTGTTCTAAATGTGTGCCCGTTATCAATCGCGATGACTCATTTCGCATGTCAAAAATTTGTGTAATGAATAATAACGATGAGCAATTGTTTTACGAAAAACTCTCTGCCAGATGGATCTCCCCGACGAGATATAATGACTAATGAGATAATTAAACAATTATATTTAATTAACTTTTTAATTTCAACTCACCTGACATACTGTTCTTGCCGGGGCTGGAAGAGGATGACGCTAGCAACTTCTCGATGCTGGAATACACCGACTTGCACTTCACTAAAGGTGCGGATGCTAAAGGAGAGAACGACTCTGGCACTAGTCCCGGTCTATTTCCTGTTGTAATTCCCTGCGGCGATGTAGACTGTGACCTTATCGGACTCTGCGACTTCTGGTGGTGAGGTGAGTAGGGTACTGTGACTGACTTGATCATATTACTGGAATGTGGGTCACTACTACCATCTCTTGAAACAATCAAAGATGCGAAATGCTCTGCAGGGTAGCTAATTAGTGGAGTGCCCTCCACAAACTGCAAATTGTTATTGTGAGTTGCGAACGACGTGAGATCCGATGAAGTCCCAGCTCCAACCCCAACACTAGCCTGTTGTTGATTTTGACTTAACATCATATTGACTACAGCAAACACGACAGCTAATACTATTAAAAACTAAATATTGTTTTCCTGACCGCAATTATTATTATTTATAATCTAACTTTGCTCCAAATAACTTCCTCAAATTGTTGTGTGGAGGGAGCAACGTTTTAGAAACACGTCTGTGTACCCATCAAACAAATATTTTACTGAGTCAGTTAACTATCATACTTCTCCCTTCTCTTTTTTCCGTTAATCAATACACAAACAAACATTAGTCAAACCAATGTAATATATTATCACTCATCATCATATTCAAATTATTACTATTACCTACTCTTTAGCTCCCTCTTCTCTCCTATAATATGCCTACTTTTTTATCATAACATTCCCTACCACTAATTACTTTTTTTTCATTGCTGCCCCGAACAAAAAAAAGGTAGCGTGGAAGGTAGTACTACTCTATACACGACAGTTCAACAAACCAGCATTTATTACTGCATTTTTTTATCAGGCAGGATAAGAAAAGATAATAAATATGAAATGTATGTCCAATTTGTTTATTACATTAGTAATCGACTTTCATTAGGAATTTAGGATTAAAGCAGGGGATAAAATATTGCATGCACATATATATTTCAGGCATTAGCCAGCTCATCATCCCTCTCACTGTGTATGTCCATGTCTTAGCTTTTTTCGTGTAACTTTCCAGGTATATGAAGTGCGACAGGAAACGTATTGTTTTATTAACTTGGCTCGATCAATTCTTCTCGTGCTGGATAGAGCATATATTTTTTTTTCTCTGTTTATCTTTCACAGGCAAACTTTTACTCTTCACTTACACGTTATGTTCTGATTATATGGAACATAGAAAACTAATGTGGATTTCATCTCATTACTATTATTGTTAGTTTTTTGCATGCAATCACTCACTCCTTCACCCTCAGCTTTAGTTTCCTTGTGTGGATATCGTCTTTATAAAGGCTTGTCACAAGTAAATAGAAAAATGATAACAGTATATTTTATGTGATTATGACGAATGCACTTATAACGTATTGTTTTATTAACTTGGCTCGATCAATTCTTCTCGTGCTGGATAGACCATATATATTTTTTCTCTGTTTATCTTTCACAGGCAAACTTTTACTCTTCACTTACACGTTATGTTCTGATTATGTGGACAATAGAAAACTAATGTGGATTTCATCTCATTACTATTATTGTTAGAGTTTTTTGCATGCAATCACTCACTCCTTCACGCTCAGCTTTAGTTTCCTTGTGTGGATATCGTCTTTATAAAGGCTTGTCACAAGTAAATAGAAAAATGATAACAGTATATTTTATGTGATTATGACGAATGCACTTAGCACACCGTAGCCACAGCCGGTCAGGTTTTTTAGAAGAGCAAAAAAGAGACAAAGTTAATATGGCTTTTGGTGGTTGCTATCAATCCATTAATCCGGTCTGTGTACGCTTTGCATTATTTACCGCATAATATGAAGTTTTCTGTAGTGGTCGTGGTCATATCATATCGGGTTCTTTTCTTGTTTGATTAATAAGAAAAGATAAGGGCCTGTGCGCTGTAGTCTGGGCCCAGGTGTAGTAAATATGCGAATTATTTATTAGCGATTTACTTGACCAATTTGTGATCCAAATTTTTTTTTGTTTGAGAGTTTACTTGGAATTCTGTTTAATCATTGACATAATCACTTGCAACTTCAAAACTGTTTTTATCGCGAAGTAAAAAACGTGGGAGATGGAGCACTTCCTGAATTTGAGATAAAGTTATTTTGATACTGTTTAGATAAATTACGTCACATAAATTTTTCGTGTTCGTAATAATTCGCATGTACTTCTATTTGTCAACTGTGTTTTAATCACTTCGGCCCAATTTGATCGGAGCAGTTTGCTGAATGTCAACTGCTTTCGCAAAACAGAAAAATTTGACGTGGATTTTGCATTTATTTGCAGCGCAGTAGCGTTTTCGGCACGTTTGCTAGGTCAATGATTCCTTCTTGTGTTTGAGTTTCAGCCGGAGATGTTTTTTTTTACCTGTTGACAGCACGGAGACAAGCAAGCCAGCAGAGGGTAGAGCGGCTTGCATCAGTTTATAAAAATGTCTTTGTTTGGTTGCGTTGTTAGAAGATTTACGACGAGGAGAGGTACATGCTTCAGCTGCACATTTCAACTGAAAGTCGTAATGTGTGAACGTGCGTGGGTGTGAGCTGTTCTCTTCTGTTGATCGTAAAACTTCTCAAAAATATTTTTTTCAGAAAATATTTCACTTACATTTAGCTGGAGCCTCTGAGCATATTTTAAAAATGTATATATTTTGGCTGCATTACAAATGTTAATTAAATCAATAACGGAATTCTCAGCATCACTAAAAAATTTTAACCACTTTTTAGCAGGTTATCCTCCCGCATGAAAATGTTCAGTTAGCACTCTCCTTTAAAAATTAAATTATATAATGGAATCCCACACAAAAGTAATTAACATGCTTGCTCACTGCTCACTCTCTCTCACATATTTTTTCCCTTCTAGCCCCGAGTAAATTCCCATTAAAACGTTGCTAGTTCTGGCTATTTACCTTTCTGATTTTTTCCCTTTGGAAAAAAAACGTCTTTTTTCTTACATAAGCACAACGTAGTAATAAAATGTCAATTTTCGTACAAATTGTCCATATCCCCACACCAAAAAGTAAAGAGGAGTGCTTAGCAGCTAGGCTCAAACGCAATAATATGAAGCTTTGAGTGAGAGTGACTCACTCTATTTACTTTCCCCGGAGGCAGCAAACACTTTTACGATTTGCACTTGTCAACTTCCACATCTTATGCGTGTAGACTCGTTTATACCGATAACTTTACACAGAGTACAATGTACACAGCAATAATGTGCAAATGAGTTTGCACAGAAAAGAGTTCACTCACTCCACGCACACACTTCGGCCATTGGCAAAAATGTATGTGTGCGCATCCGAGTGCGTAGCCACTTAACTCTACTACTTTTTTAATTTAATTTGGAACTGTTATTAAAAAATCACTGTGAAAGGAAAAGCTTACTTTTTTTGACAAGAGAGACAACAAAAAATGATGTTTACTGCTCGACAGCAGCTCTCAATCTGAGAAAATTATTAAAAAATCTTTTCAGTTTTAACAGGTCTTTCCTAAAATTATAAGGACCTTTTCTGAAAAGGACTAATTTTATGTACAGGGTCACACGGAAAAAGGGTGTCTGCTCATTAAGAGGCTGTCAAAGTCTAACTTTTAAGATTATTATTTTGGAGAAAAGACCCTGAGCGAAAAAAAGTAATGTGTTTACATTCAGAAAAGGAGTAAGAACGGCAACGGTGGTGATAGTGGTGGTGCAAATGAGCTTCTCATAAATATATATTTTTTGACTCTTGTCTAGTCAGTTGTTGGAAGGTGACTGGGACTACTTTGCATGGGATGTCTCTTTCATTCTTTCCAGTCTAGTCATAAAAGTCGCGGAGGGTAGGTATATATGGTGAGGGATCCCATTCTCGTTTCCTGGTCCACTGACCACGCTAGAGATTTTTGGTGTGCGACTCGCGATCCCCATCATCATCCTCATCATCATCACGATCACTCCACGGATGCCTGTTTTTGTGTACGAGATAATAATTAGTGTGGATCCGTGCATTTTAGCTCGTTAAGGTTAATCAGTCCCTCTCTCTCTCCCTCTGCATTTTTAGCCCTCAATTTTTTATTATTTTCTCCTCTTTAATATAACGTTGCAGGGTTGGCGCATTTCACCATTTCCCATCTCCACTCACACTCAGGAAAAAAATATAATAAAAATTTTCTGTCTCTTGTAATATGTTACGTGTCAGCACATAGTCAGTAGTCAGTATGGGGGACCCCTGAAGGGTAGGGCTATCATCACATCATCACCACACCACTATCACCACCGTTCCGTCGACTTTTTTTTGGATGTGGCATCGCTACACGTAGTACACGCTCAAGCTATCCCTCTTCACTGTGCATTTTATTTCTCACAATGAAAATGAAATGATGCCTTTTCCTTCTTGGTGTATTTAAGACCCCCTGCTGAAGTTGTCAATAATATTCATCCGACCATTTTTACATATGTATTATCCAACAAGATACAACCACCATCATTATTGTCATTATCATCCCGAAACTCATTGTTGGGAAGGAGGAAGGATTACATTAAAAACGATTTTTTTGTCAAGTGAGAGAGGATTCAGAAAACCCTGCATTTTTATTCCTATGTACGTACTCAGCAGTTCAGCCTCAGCGCATTTTTATTAGTTATTTTGCGTTGCGTAAAAATATTACAACTTTATTATATAATTTTTTCTGCTGTTCCTTCATCTCCCCTCCAGTTCCTCAATCTCAACTGATATGTACAAGGAAAAACATATTGTTACTGTGTGATGCTCTACTCCTTTGGTTTTTGGCATTCAGCACATTAGTGTGGAGTAAATAATAGCATCATCTTGTGAAAAAGTAATATCGAAGCATTAGCAAGATAACTACCTCTTCACTTTTTCAGTAATGCTCTGCACCTCTCCATTCCAGAATGCCTTGCTGGAGAAAGAGGAGGATCATCTCGTGATTACTGCTTCTCATTACAAGTTTTTTTTATAGATGAATGGAAATATCAGTTTCATAATGCAGCCTGGCCGGTTTTGGTATGCGAAAGATTTGGAAATCTGTGGAGTGGAGAGAGGAGGAGGGTAAAAAATGGTTTGAGAATTTTGAAATGTTTCTACAGCTTGCAGTTGAGTAGTTGATGGAGCATTTCCATTTTGGGAGCGGCGCAGGCCACTGTCGGAGGAGTGCTGGAATGAGCTACACTGGTAGTTTGGGACAGGGAAAGTTTCATTTTGGGGCGAAATGAAACTGGAATGTATATAGCTTGATTATATTAATGAGGTATGGCCTTTATGGCGAAGTAGCACCTAATTGAGATGGTAATTAAAGTATTTATGATTATTATTTGTCTAGACGCTTGGCTTATCGGACTACCTTTTTCTGAGAGTTTTAATGTGACTACAGCTTTGGGTGTAGACAACAGGGATGGGAGGATTAGTAAAATTTTTGAAGGGAGAAGGCCTAAAGGGTGATTAGTGATGACGATACATAATGCCTTTGGAAAACAAAAGTGATAAAGATCAGCCTTATAAAAACAAGCGTTTATCTTTTAGCCAAAACACCCTCGTCTCTTTCTCACAGCAAGGCCAAAATAAATTCATTCATATTTTCTTATACGATTAGCACCACAAAAAATTATCGGGAAAAGGGTAGCCACTTAAAAATAATGATATTTTGAATAATTTTTAAATGCTTTTTAATAGCAGGTAAGGAAATGTCCTTGAACGTTTGGCATGAGGACAAAAATAGCTTTAAAAACAAAAAGGGCTAGAAGGGTAACGTCACTGACAGGTGATAATGGAAATTCCTCTATAGTTGCAGGTACTGTTGTCATATGTCATGTCCAAATATCGTGAATGAAGTTGGAAATGGTGACGCGTGGAGTGGCATCAATCTGTCATGCACAATTTTTCCGTTCACTGAATCAGCTATTTTGAGGAGAAACCCTATGATTTGTGCTACCTGTCGTCTTCAATCAAATCAAGGAGACAGGTTTGAGGGTGAGCACTTGCTCAGGAAAAAGGTGTTGTGGCATGTCTAATCTATTTAATTATGACACTTCACGGAACTATTTTCCCATCCATTGAGCATTAAAGAAATTGTAGTCAATTCAATGCAGAAACAGTAAGACCAAGTAAACCCAACATGCAGTGTTTTAAAGAAGTCTTAAGAAGTAAGAAATAGTTAAGAATTTAAGTAAAATAAAGGTATATGCTGGTAATAAAATCACGGTAAGACATAAAATACATACCTACCTATTTAAATGCAGTGTGACATAATACATTACAAATTTTCTTCAAATTGTTAAGTGTTATTGAGTTGGACGTCGATAAAAAATGATTTTTACTGTATCATAGTCTTATAATAACAGATGCAAACACGGCATTTATTATTTGCAATGATTCGACAATATGAGACGTAGGATATACTGAATTGTAATTTCGCGAAAACGCTTTTCCAAGTTTTCTTTACCTTGATGAAAAACATTTCCAGCGTAAATTTAATTACTTTGTAATTTAGTCTCATTTGACTTTGTGCTGCTTTTGTGGACTTTCTCTCCTCCCACATACATTCCAATACTTACTTGCTTAGGTACACTACATTTTCTATAGTGCCAGGTGAATCTTCCTTGCTTTCCAGACAGTAGTACTTTTTTATGCTGAGACTTTAATTAAAATGTTTCATTCATCCCTTTCTGTCATGCTTGAGGCAATCCGATCAAAAAGGTAAAAACTTATTTTGCGCAGTGCTTAGCACCTAATGTGTACGAGAGGGACTAGGAGCGCAGAGTGAATGGAAGACAATTAGGAGAAATGAAACCAAAATAAAAGGAAAGGTAAATACATTATGAGTCTCTCTCTCCTTTGCGTATACTTTGCCCACATAAGCCTTTCCACTTTTTTATTGCTTAATTTAGTGATTTCAGGCACAAACGGATGAAAGTTTTCTCCCCAGAATAAATTATTTGCTCCATTCATTTCTCTCCGCTCTCCCTTCAATCCCGAAACTTATTGTGTCTTTAACTGTGTCTAATCGGAAAACGCTCAAATTCATTATGTTCCTTTTGTCTGGCCACAACTCTCACTTTGACTTTCAGCTTCGAGCACAAGCACAGCACACACATATGTGTGCTCCGCTCCACTCACTAATTCTAATATAAATTCAATTCATTATCAGTCCCGTCTAGGTAATATTATTTTACCAGGTGTATTCCCAGCTAATTTAGTCAACATCATTAGGGAACGATTTTCAGTTACAGATATTAGTCTTTCATCCCTGAGCCTTTTATTGACATATCCACCCATCCACATCAGCCACCTCTCTCCTAACTCTTACCTAGCCCCGATAAACCACCTCCACCACTCCACTCAACAATAATGGTTTACGTTCTAATATAATTTCGGCTTTCCTCTCTAGCTCTGTGTAGACTCCAGCTTAAAAACAATTTAATATTAGAGACATATCCTTAGTCCCAACCCGTCCGGCTTTATACATGAACTGGTGATGGGAAACAGTTACACTTTGCGCATACCGTAAAACTTCCAAATAACGCATCCCTTCTAATTTTCGCAGCCCTCTATTTAACGCAGGGGCCGGACAATGCCGTTTGCTTAATTAAATGCCTGCTTGAGCAAACATCATGGTCAGTAAGCATAATATGAGAAAGGAGAGGGAGTAAACGATTTTCTCAAATTATTGGTCTTTTCCTCTTTTCATCACTCTCTCGCTCTTTCTCCTCATCTCCCACCATCAAGCCAATATTTATTATGTCGCTATTTAATAAAGTTTTAAGGGCTGTACTCCATCCACAAAACAGGAGGCTTGGGTAAGTGTGAGTTTACAATAAAATCAAAGTTTTCCAATAAAGTCGACTCAATGAAAGGTAATGTTGGACACACGACACTCATCATGTTATTAAATCCTTGCGTCAATAAACGACATACGCCAATAAAGCTCAATGTAAGTATATATCTCCGTTATTCACTCTCCGTCCACACTCAACTTCTCTCTTTTCCCTCACACAACTTTATAGCTTTTTTCATTGTGCTCCACCAATCCATCCCAGTCTATTTATGTATGCAGGGAGAAGTAGGAGTGCGGTAATAAGCCGAGACACGAGTCGAGGAGTTCTCACAAAAACGGGCTTTTTGCTGGGCACGTCGTCCACTATTTACTTTTCCTTAAAGTACACGCTCTCTCCTCTCACTGTCCCCTGGCTTTTCTTCCCTTTAAGCCGTTCTTGTCACCGGTTTTACGAGGCTGCTGTCATTATTTCTATTAGATGCTACAAGGAGGCTCATCCAACTTTTTTTTCGTGTACTTGGATAGAGCGCAGATATATTATTTTTTCATGAGAGACTGGCTAAGCATCATCGGTTTTGTGTGGCCATGTTTATTCGTTCCGTATTCATGTCTCGTATTTATCCTGGATTAAAACTGTCCATGTGTAAGCACTCGAACACATTCGAATCTGTAATTATAGCAGGATTGGAATTTTTTGTAAGGAGAGGAGATCGAATGAAACTCATCATTTGCTGGAATAAGAGCATGCGGATGCGGAGATTGATGTGCGAAATGTGAGATCACTATTATGAGACTGCTGCTGCACGCGAACAGGATAAAATGAGAAGATGGGAAGTGAACAAGTGAGCCGACTGTAATGTGTGCGGTCCTTTTGGCCAGTTCAAGTCAAAAATTAGACCCGGAAATCAGTCTTCTTACCGATATAACGGACTGACTGTTCTTAAATGATTAAATCAGGCTTCAGTACACACAGAATGGACTATGCATCTATCATCATATGGGCAGGACTTTATTTTTTAAAATACTTATTGACGCTTTAGTATGCAAATCACGAGAAAAATTCTATTATTACCTAAGCAAAGCATAATCTGATATGTGCATACGCTGCTCTACTGCTGCAAATACTATTTTCCCTACTTACGTAGAGCTTAGTAAAATTTTAAATAAAGTCAAACGAGTCCTCCAGAGGAATCACTGAATGGGGTCCGAATAAGATGCCTTGCAAAATCGAACCAAAGTTTGCAGGCCAGTTTGTCCAATAGTAGTAGAAAGCTATTTCTCCAACTACCTCATCAATCCGGTCAATTTCCAGTACCTGGCGTAAATTAATTGAAATATATTATAGACTTAAATACACACAAATCTTTATTTCATCGTATTTATTGCACAGTGGTGACTGATGACATACCGCAGCAATAGCCTCCGTGCTGGAAATGCAGCTCATTGCCAAAGTGTAGCATGCCCACCTTCCTATGTCTGCCTTTTGTTTTATTCCACTTACCATTAGCCTAGTGATAATTCGGATACCGCTGCATTTATAGAGCTGCAAATTTTCACCGAAAAATTGAATTACTCGTACTCAATACTATTACTATAGTTTATTAAAGTCATGTTTTTTCATACAGCCATTTTCAAATCTGAAGAAGTCCACACCATTTCTGCCAAGCTTTGCAGAATATGAACTTTGTCACCAGTTTTTATGTTTCTGCGACTTAGCAGCCAAACAATCAAAATCACTGCGCCCTCTGCCAATGCCTGAGCTTTGTGAGTGCCATAATAGGTCGTTCGACAAAGGCACCTCACACACATTTTAACTTTTGCCATTAGTCGCGCATCTGGATCTCCCCTGAAAAATAGTTCTTAGAAGGATTAAATCAGTAAATTTAGCACCTGCGTCACTAGCAAAAATAAATGTTATCGGACAATGACACTCACTTCGTCGGAATCGCTCTACATTCGTCAATTAATAGTTTACGAAGTCGACGAACATCCTCATTGTACCTGTCCAAAGCTGTGACGTCCAACTTTGCCTCAAATTTCTGGGGATCAATGGTCTCGTCTTCCTCCGGAAACTCATATTCCTCTACGTTCAACGCAGTGGAGATAGTGGATACGACACTTTCTGTAGGCAAAAACGATGCAACCTTTTAAGCTTAGTACTGGCAACGACAAGAAAAATTATATTATGCTGAGCAGTAATATGAAAATAATATTCCTTTATACTTGAAAGAATTGACAATCGAAGATTGGATCTTCTTAGCACACCATCAAACGACTTTTTTGGGCGAAGAAATTCTGGTCCTAGCCTCCTAGATTTTAGGCTTTTGGACACTGCTTCAGATAGCCCCTTTCCGGCTAGCAACTCTAACCAAGAATTTACTCGCTTTATTTCATGTAATAACACTTAATAGTTTTAAAAACAAATTCAATTACAACTAATCATTTACTTACTTGTATCAGCCTCATTTTGTAACCTCACCAATTTCCCCTTGTTACCTTTAATACGCGGCATGTTTGCAATTGTAACTCATACAATTCAATAAGGCTTTCAATCGGATTCCGATTTAAATCCAGCCAAAACATTTGAATTTGAAAATATACACTAAAGCATTTGCAAATGCACTGTATTTACAATGATTCATACAATTTTCTACTGTGTCAATTATTCTGGCCCTTGCCTATTAAATTGCTACAGAAACTTTATGATTCCAAATACAATCTGGGAAAGCGAACAATGCCAGGCGAATAAGTCAGCTTCATTTCCCATCTTGATCAAGTTTCCTCAACTAGTCAATAATAGTATTCATGAATGATAGATAACGATTTACAGAGAAAGCAAAGTTGCACTGGAATCGGAAGCTCAGCATGCCCCCTAATTTCCAGTTGGCTCGTCATCGACATACAATCATTTCCTTGTTTTTTTTGTTTATACCCTGTCATTAGTTTTTGATGGCATTATTGCAGGAAACAAACTAGCGCATGTAGTAAATGACAGTGTGCAAATGTCAAAATCTCTGTTAAATTAGGTAGCAATTATGGAAAGGCAGCTGTGGGTGACAGCACAACTTTCTCAGTTTAATCCGGAGTCATTGAACGAGTTGATTAGAGTAACTTGAACGCAAAAAAATATTGTCAGAATCTATATAGTTATCAATGTTCTTAGATTGGTAGAAGTAAAAGTTATGTCTTCTTACAGGCCAGAAGAGTGAAGTCCCTTTCATAGTATCCACATCCAGTCATCCTCAAAATCATCAGCCAATTCTTTTTTCTTTGTGGGCTACAATTTTGCTGATAAAAACGTTTTATCTCATCATCATGAACAGCACCAGCGACATATTGTGTCATCGCTGTTATCACAGTATAATGATGTGGGGTATATTTTTTGTACAAAACTGAGCGCCCTGAGATTGAGATATACATATTATCTAGGAGCAAATTATATGAAGACTGGTTGATTATGCCATCAATGGTTACGTATTTGAGAAAGGGTTGTAAATGATAATTATAATTAATAACTTCCTCCATCCATTATTCCTAGGGTAGGAGGTTATTTGTATGTCATTTAAATGTCAGAATCAGACTCATCGTTTTTTAAATTGAGTTGTTAGCCAGGCTGAAGCAAAATTTTGTGAAGGTGCACGGTATGAAATCTAGTAAATTGGAAAAATTTCTATCTCATTTTCGAGAATATTATCTAATAGCTCACCTTTTCATTTATTTTTCGTGCAGTCTTTGTAGTTGATGGGTTAATCAGAAAAGTACAAAAAACTGCTGGGACAAGTACGCCCAGGCAGAAGCTTTGTGCGAGGAAGGAAGGCAAAAAAGACTCTGTTTTTGTGTGGGATCTTTCTTTCTCGATTCCATTTGGAAAAAAGCGTGTGCTCAGCGTGAGCTCTGATAGCTTCAGATTAGATTTTGATGTTTTGATGTTGAATGAGTCGTTGTGATGCTAACGATTAGTGATGTAATCATTTTGCTCCGGGAGGAGTGAAAAAGCAACGAATTTTTAAAGCTGATACTTGTCTCGTCATCTAGCAGAGTTTTCATCAAGTTTTTTTCTGTTTGCTACACCAGCAACTTTATAACGAGCTGGTGATACAAGCCTTCTTGCTTTGTGGACTTGTTTACAGCTCGCTTTTTACTGATAATGATCCCCGACAAGGATGAATACGCTGTGCATTATGCCACGGTCTCATAATACTACCTTGTAGTGGAGTCAATGCTAGTCAATTAAATTTTAATTTCATACTTAACTTTTAATTATTTCATTTTTAAGAATAATTATTTAATTTAATCTTAAATTTTACTTAAAAAGAAGTAGGACTAATATTGCATTATTTTTTCATAGAACCTTTGAAGTGTGGCTCATGTCACACTATCACTAAAAGCCCCCATCTTTACAAATACGCACTTCCAACTACTTAAACATTTACAATTGACTGAATAGAGCAAGACTTTTCACACGACAGGATTAGAACCGTGTCCATGTCTCATATCGCATTCATCCATTCATCCTTTTTTCAGTTTTTTCTCATGTATCTTTTCCCAACCTACCCAAACAATGCATCTTCTGACCAGCAACATCAAAACTTAACGAAATTTACACTGCCAGCTAGCATCATAGCGGCACTACAAAGAGGAAGGAAAAGACAACACCAAAACAAAAATCTAGCGACACGCTGTCATGCAATACACTTCCCTGTCCTATTGTCCATTTAAAAACCGGAGTTTTGACAAATTACTGCCTCTGCTCATGTCTCGCTGCTGTTACTGTTGCAATTGGAAGAGGGGAAAACGAAAAAGCTGTCATCAGTCCACCGCCACCACCATCACCGTCCACATCATCGCACAATATATTGCGCACCCATCCAAATAAAGAAAATACGAAATCAAGTATCAAACCAACGGAACAACAACAATAACAAGAGTAATCACACCAAATGACCATTATTAGCATTGTGCTGGTCGCATTGTGCTGACAAATATGAAATGTGAAAGAAATCAATGAATAGGTAAAGGATATCATTAGCGCTCCGCTAATACAATTGAAAATAAAGTTTCTTTTACTAGTGCCATCGCAGAAATCCATTCTCATTTCCCCCCTGTGTTTAACCATCCATTACCCAGGCTGTTACGCACACAAACCAAAACCAGTCCAAGATCATTGGTTGTGATTAGCCGGATTGATAGAGCAAATAAGGGAAAATGAGTCTGAATGAATGAGTAAAATGAGAGCATGAATGAAATAAAAGGGCTGACAAAAATGAATGAAGTGAAACTGTAGCAAATACGGCGGCACGGCTTTCAGCAGCACACTGAAAAAATAAATATAGAGAATGAAATGAAAGGGTTATCATTGTTACTTTATTGTTGCTTTTGCAGAGACACTTGAAAAATATATCAGTTTCCTATCCATATAGTAGAGAAAGCCGATTTTTTGGAGATCTGATATGGGAAGCGAGCTGAAGATGACGTTTAGAAGTAGTGAGGACGAGGAGGCGGCTGCTGTCTCTGATTTTAAATATAGGTTGGAGATTTTTTTGGGAGATGGAAGGTGGATTGATGATACCAGTTGAGTAAGCACCCACTTCTGCTTCATTTTTCATTCATGAGAAAAGCGTTTTTATTGACCAGGACAAATAATTAGGCTCGGAGCATATGGTGCCTGCTCCCACTCTTATTTGTATTTTTCTCACCAGGACGGAAGAAGTGTTGCTCCAATGATAACAATTACTCGGAAAATGTAATGCTAATTATCACTGGATGAGTGGGTGTGTAAAAGGATGAGAGATGGGATTTCGCTTCGCCCTCACTTCACTTAGACTCCTGGGAAAAATAAGGAAAATTTGTGACTGGTTGATGGCGGTGATGTGGATGAGGTTTGAAGATAAAATGGTCCATTTACTCCCAAAACAGCTTTGCTTCGTGAATGAAGTCGCTCACCCGTTCAATAGTAATAACTTTTACGTGGATTTTGAAATTCAAAAAACTAAATTGAGATGAGAAATCACCACCGGAGGTGATATTCCTTTGATATTTACAACTTTGAATGGATGATAGTGTATAATGATGCATGTCACCTCTCGTCATTCAATTTTGTAAAAAAAAATATTCTCATTCTATATTAATGAAAATTATTATACAAAGGAAACTTATATTTCAAGGAAATCATGTTATGAAGTATGATGAGAGAGACGTATCATCGTAAATAAGTAACCAAT